>VUQG01020510.1:17391-30674 GCA_015106755.1 Etia nguti | reverse complement strand
AAAGGCACCTGCGGTAGCACCCAAAAGGCAGAGGAAGATGCTAACCATCGCACACAAAGTTGGACTTCTGGACTTGCTAAAGGAAGCTAGAAGTTACCGTATTTTTCGGATTATAAGGCGCATTAAGCGAAACAAAACAGTCAGAAAAGTCAAACTTTACTCAACTCATTCTTCTTGCTTCCTCTACTTCCGTACCATTGATTCATTAATGTTGGATTCTCTCGCAGCTGCTCTATTCCCATGTTCTGGACCTGAAAACAGGGTTTGATCTTTGGTTTCATAATATAATACTGGATTTATTTTTCTACGAAGGTTTGAACTTTGAGAGCGTTTAAACAAGAGAGAAAAGTGTGAAAATGTTCATGCCTGTCTGAGAAAAGTGTATAAAGTTTTACAGCCTTAAAACATCTATAATAATTGTACAAAATAAAGCTGGCTACTTCGCGGATTTCACCTATCGCGGGTTATTTTTATAACGTAACTCCCGCGATAAACGAGGGACCACTGTACAGGACAAAAGAAGAAGCGGAGGCAAAGCAAACAGCAGCATATTTTGTGAACTCTCAGCAAAGGTCTATCGTTTACCCTTTTTTCTGTCTAGAACGTCACGTTTATTTAAAGATTTATGGCAAAATAAAGACTACAGATAGTAAAAACCACAGAAAAGGAAAGGAAAGAAATGGAGAAAGAAGTGACAATGGACACCCCGCAAGCTAGCATATATGTGATCCATGGGGAAACTGCTGCAAGCTACATAAATATGAAGAAAGACCTTAACAGCGCCTGTGAAAAAATTAAGTGGGATATGAAGCAAGAGTTTGGAAATTTTAAAGACGAGAAGTTGACCAAGATGGGGACCAAACTGAATAACACAGAGACCAGGATGGAGGAAGTAGAGAAAAGAGTGGACGAAATGGAGCAAAAACGGTAAGGATGCACTTCTCTGAACTATGGAGGAACAATATTTAAGTGGTTCGCTGTTAACTGACTTAGAGACACGGTCCTGAAGAAACCACTTATGTATCTTTGGAGTACCGGAAGGACAAGATCGTGGAATCCCAACTGAGTCCTTGAAGAACTTTATTAAGACCAAACTTTCGCTCTCAGACATCGACCTGGGGATACAACGGTGCCACGAAATTTTTTTTGACCATGGCTACCCGACAGAAGTTATGCAAAAAAGAAGGGAATATGCTCCACTGCGTAAACTGTGCAAGACACCAACCCAACAGAAAGGTTTCGGGTCTTCTACGTTGACAGTCCCATTACATATAACAGAGCAACAGCAATGGAGGATAGGGCCAAAAATTAAGGGCCATTCGTGAGTAAACAACTTATGGAATAGAGACACAAATAATTGTCTATCAGGACAATTTAGAATCAGATAATGGCGCTCTCCAAATCACTAGTTCACACTTAGTATGACATTTTGATAATAAATGTATTTAAATGTGGTTTAATCTAAGTGTAATATGGAGCATACACTTGAGAGTAGGGACGCACACACGCAGAACCAGAGAGGATCTCTGTGCTCCCAGGAGGGGCCCTTCATTTGGCGGATTTCCTTCCCTGTTCAGAAGTTATGTTCTAACTTCACTTTTGGAATTTATACTATACATGTTTGCTTAGGGGAATATGACATCATTCCAGGAATATAATATAATTACATTAAATGTTAAAGGCCTGCAAAGCCCAGTCAAAAGGAAAAGAATTGCAGCCAAGATGAAAATGGAAAATCAAGTCATAATATTCTGGCAAGGGATGCATATAAATAATAAGGAATATGAAACAATGAAACAACTGGGTTTTAGGCATACATATTACTCATCATAAAAACAAGGACATGCAAGAGGTGTCGCAATATTAATCTGTAATAAAAAAAACCTTTCAACTAATTAGACAAATAGCAGACAAAGAAGGGCTATATATCCTAGTAACTGGACTCGTTGACCATAAGCCAGTGACATTGCTCAATGTTTACAGACCACCAGGTAATGACCAATTGCTCATTAAGAAAATATTTAACATGATTACTGAAGAGACCAGAGGTACCCTTATTTATGGCAGAGACTGGAACATACAGTTACAGCCGTCTCTTGACTTGACTAATTCAACTAAAAGAATGAATCTGAAGACATGTACAGTGAAGAAGCTTTTGCAGGAAGCAAAAAGCTTATGATGGAGGGAGCTGCACCCCAAAGAGAGTCGATTTACCTTCTTCTCTCATCCACATAAAGTTCACTCCAGACTTGACTATTTTTCCATGTTTTACTCAGACAGACATGGGATTACTAAATGTGACTTAAAGCTCAAAGATGTATCAGACCCCACAGATGTTTACTTGTCCTTACATTTAGACACAGAAACAAAGTCTACAACCTAGAAGCTCAATACAAGTTTATTAAATGACCCCTTATGTAACTAATTAATCAAAAAATGAATATAAAATTTATCAAGAATGAAATGATAATGAAGAAGTATCCTCAAGCATTCTATGGGATGCATATTACAAAACATTTAGGGACACAGTATCACCCCTACTATTAAAATGTTTTAACTTTAAACTTAAAAGCAGAGAAATACAGATAGGCCATAATCTCAGTAATACCGAAGACAGGTAATGATAAAACGGAATGCAGTTCATGCTGCCAAATATCAATATTAAACTTGCACTGTAGACTCTGCATCAATACTGGCAAGTAGACTTGAAAATGTAATTCCTGATATTATAAATGATGATCAGACAGGATTCCTCAAAACTAGACAAATTCAGGATAACATAAGGCAAACTTTACACTTAATGGATGGTATGAGCAAAAATCAAAAGGAGTCCATTGTTTTGAACCTAGATGCAGAAAAGGCCTTTGACTCAGTTTGATGGGAATATCTTTTTTTGGCATTGCAATGATTTGGTTTTAATGAATAAGTCATTCAGTTGGTAAAAAAACTTATTTCGCTATCCAAATGGGAGAATAAAAATAAATGGGGCTATGATCAATGTAGTGCCCATTTAAAGAGGCTGTTGGCAGGGGTGACTTCTTAGTCCAGCCCTATTTGCTTTATTTATTGAACCTCTTGCACAAGGAATTAGAGAGGATAAAGAAATCAGAGGAGTATGGATTAAGGATACTGAATACTGAAGGATAGTAAACTTGGGCAGATGATATATTAGTAACCCTTACTCACCCTGAAACAAGTCTGCGAAAATGTTGTCAAGTATGAAAACATTTGGTGATTATTCAGCAAACAAAAATACAAAAAAAACTCCGGTTATGACATACAACTATGTACCTACTAGACAGATGAAAACCTGGGTTATAAGATTCCCAAAACATTATCTGAGATCTGTGATATAGATTATTTACCGATTATCAGGGAATTAAAGGAAGGTATACATAGATGGACTTTACTACCACTTGACTTGCATAACAGAGTTGACATAAACAAGATGAATATCCCACCCCGCCCACTCTTTCTTTTTCAGTCAATCCCAGTAGAAATACCAATGAAACTATTTAATATGTGGAACACAGTGTTCTCAGGATTCATATGGAAGCACAGAGTAAGATACACAATACTACAGCTTCCTGCAAAGTTATTTTAAAGCTGCAGAATTGGGGTATTTAATCTACTGGTGCAACCTTTCCCACGAAGCAAAATAGAAAGGTGGACATGACTCAAATAGATTTACCATTGCAAACAATAATCGGAGACAGGAAATCACATTTACAACAGAAAGGAAACCTAAACTGTTGGACAAGAACACCGCTAAATATCTGATTTGAAGAATGTGAAAAACTAAAATTAGGAAATCAGATGAAACAGCTACGGTGGGTAGCATATGATAAAGAATTTGCTCCAGCCCAGTAAGATAATCGCTATAAACATTGGTCAGCCAGAGGTGTTTGGACATCAGATGTTTTGAAAGACTTGAGGACAAACATGACTTGGAAAAGCAAGACTACTTCTGATATCGGGGGTTTGATCCTATTTTAACAGTAACATGAAACCTAGGGATTAAACTAATACTGGCCTAATCACCTTACTAACTGATGCGTAAAAATCTAAGATTACACAACTGAATATATCTAGTTCAGGTCACGGGAGGGAATTTACATGGAAAAATATGATTTGATTTTTTTACTACCCAAAAACTAAAATTAAAGCAGAAGGGCCAATGTAAATGTGGACGTTGTTTAAGACAGTGTGAAAAACTGGTAGCTGATCACTTTCACATCTTCTGGGGTTGCCCAGCTATTCAACCATATTGGAGTGAAATTGTAGAAGTAATTACCCATGTGATATGTTTTAAATTGAATGGTTTCTTACCAGGCAGCTGGTAGGAAAGCTGTTACCAGGAAATGGCTAATGAAAGAACTCCCAGTAAAGACAGAATGGAAAGAAATAGTACAGGAAATATATAAAATGGAGAAATTAACTTTTTCTTTAAACTATGAAATGGATCAGTTCAGTAAATACTGGAGGAAATGAGAAAGCTGTATTGAACATGAGGGCACCATATCACGTAGTAGTTAATATGCAAAACTTGATTTTAATGTGGAACAAGGTATTTTGAAAGAAAAACTGAAGTAGATATGTATATGCTTATTGTCACACCCTTTTATTGTCAATGAACCCTCCACATAATGGACTGAGAACATCTGCTAAAACCTGTACCACTAATCAGACCAGCGGCCACAACGTTGATGCCTTTCAAAGCTCCCTTTTTTTGAAAAAGGGGAGAAGAAGGAAGGAATGACCTCAGATTATACCTATGACACCTGTATGTCAATCACATATGGGAGAGACACTGATCAGCCTGGATGGCTTGAGCTTGATTTGCTTGATGTTGAATCTACATACTTTTAAATGAGATGTCTGTGCCATATTTTGTACCCCCTCTTGTTTTTTTTTTGTTTTTACTTTTCCCTGTATTCTTAAGAAATGGAAAGAAATCCAACCACAACTAGACACAGAACATAAGCGATGTATCTGACCCTTCATTTGATCCATCTACTGTTCACTGAAGCCTCATCTGAAACTTAGCTGAAGCGAAACAGGCAGTAAAGACTGAGGTACACGAAATTATATAATAACTGAATTGAAAATTAGTGGCATCAGGTCTTTTGGATTGTTAAATCCAAATTTGAAATTTCTGGTTCAAATCATTATCACTATGAATTGGGGAGATCAGGAGAGAGGTTTAAAAGTGGTGTCTGTTGGTGTCTATAAAACATGGTAGAGGCTCTGTCATGGTTTCAGGCTGTAGTTCTGTGAGTGGTTATGGGGATCCTGTCAAAAGTGATGGAAATATGAATTTAGAAAAGTACCATCAGATTTTAAATCTTCATTGACCTCCTCAGAGCCCAGACCTCAGCATTACTGAAGCAGTGTGGGATCATGTTGACTGAGATCAGAGCTCAAGGTAGAAACAAGAAGCCTGGAGAAATATTCCTGAAGACTACTTCAAGAAATTATAAGAGAGCTTGTCTAAAAGAGTTCAATCTGTGTTGAAGAGCAAAGTTGGTCACTCCAAATATTGATTTTAAGCCTGTTAGAACTGTATTAACTCTGCTTTTTCTTTTTATACTGTATTTACATTTTTTTTTTCGCATTTGAAGAAATTGTTCCACCCATTTTCCTAGCAAAATATAAAGAACCAAGGAGTGGCTCAAGGCTTTTGCAGAGCACTGTGACAGAGAGTTGGGAGAGAAGGAAAGAGTTGTCGACAGTTTTTCAGGCAAATGAAGACACCTGTGCACGGTTTAAGTCACAAACTTACCTGCCACAAGCAAGAAGTGTGGAATGCCTCCAATCTGCTGACAAGTTGTTGTTATCTTCCTCCATGCTATGTTAGCTTTTGTTCTAACAATCACTGCGCTGCTGCTGACACATGGCATAGTAAACACAGAGCAAGACAGAACCGAATCAAATCGATTGGCCCATTGTCATCGATATCCTGTCTAGCTTTCTGAGTCACTGTCCAAACACTATCCAATTCAATTACTGAATCAGTGCATGTCTGGTGTTATGCTTTCCTATCCTTAATCTACTGCTGTTACAGTGACATTAACGTAAACATTTCAAATTCAGCTACGTCCCTTATTGAGTGAACCAGTAGTGCATTTGTGTTTTTAAACTGCTTTTTTAAATCTTTGACAGTATATGTAAATTTCCATGACCTACATACAAGCACATTATGTGCTGGGACAGACTGAATACGTTTGACACACTGAGTCACTGTCTTTGTGAAAACGGCAGTATGTTGTTTTTAATTATATCCATACAATGCAGTTACATTTTCACATTTCAGTCATTTTCATGAATATTTTTTTGCAGCACTTTTTTCATACCGCATCGTGTTTGGAAATCGTAAACACTTATTATTCATCTCCGTGTATTTTAAAGCGGTTATTTTCTACACATTATTATTCACGCCGTGCGCTTCACACTTTCCATCTACTTGATGTTCGAGTGTTGCATTGCAAATTGCAGGTGGCATTATATTTAATACACTTCATTTGCAATGTTCTTATTTATGCTCTGCTTCTCTCTGCTGGATTCTAATGTCATTTGTTGCTACTGTGGCCCAATTAAAGATTCATCTTGTCGTATGTCTAATGGATGATTACCTGGATGCTGTTCTGTTTTTCTCCACTCTATCTTAATAGCTGATTTTTTATTTATTTATTTATTTTTTAATCTGTCGGTTACTTCAGTTTTTCTCAGATTCTCTTTTTTTCCTTCTCTCTGCACAGGAGCAGAGCCCCAGTAACGCCACATCCCTGGCCATGATGCAGGAGCCGCAGGAGGTGGTGGAGGAGACGGTCACCATTGAGGAGGACCCCGGCACCCCCACCTCCCACGTCTCAGTGGTCACCTCTGATGATGGAACCACACGGCGCACAGAAACCAAGGTAAGATGCAAAGCTGCACACACAGCATGGTCACAGTGCATAGGCAGGGGATGGTGCTGATCCTAAAACATGAGTGAGAACATGGTTAAATAGAGTGGGGCAACTAGTTATTTGACGCTCTGTTAAATTTGCGCACGTATAGCACTTAAATGGAGCAAATTTCTGTTCATTTCTTTGTAAGTGACCAAACTTACAAATTCAGCAGGGGATCAAATCATTTTTGTCCCCAACAGCTATATTAGCTTGCTGTCAATTTTTTCTATATTACTGTGTTGATGGAGTGATTCAGTTAAAATTTAAGACTTTAAAATGTTTTTTTTTAAAAAGCTATGACCTGTGCATAACACTGACAAGCCATACTTTTTCTGCGTACTATCACACGAGTAAGACACCTCAAAGTGGCGGCATTATTTTGGCACATTGCTCCCAATAACCTCATAGTCGCAAAACTTCCCAAAGTCCCTTTGATCCATTTCAGTATTGCTCAAATTATGCTTATGGATTACTGCTTGGTACTGTATCTCCACTCCCAGACTTCCATTCTTAAGAACTCTAAATCCCATAATCCTACAGCCCAAAGTGGTTTCATCTCCTTCTCATGGCTTTATTTGCTTCATTTTCTTTCTTTTATTTGTTATTATTATTATTATTATTATGAGCGAAATCCCCTGATGTTCTATCAGTTTTGTGCTCCTCAAAAGCTCCTTTGTTGATTCGTCCTTTACTGTGTTCTTTTGTTTTTCTGTAAGGGTATATCAGCTAACGTGAAGGTGAGTTGACTTTTGTACCAGTATAGCTTTTCCCATCACGCCGCCATTATTTGTGTGCCCATACAGGCTATAGCAGCAGCGTGCAACACAACTCTGCATCATCACAAGCTAAAAGCGACCTCTCACTTAAGTCACTGCTTGCTGCTTCCACCTCGGTTGATCTGTCCCCAGCAATACTCTCTTTTGCATAGTTTTTCTCTGTCTTTGTTTTATATAGTGTCACAGTATTCCTTGGTGAAGTCATAAATTATAAGAAAGTCTATAATTTATAACTTTGATATACAGCTGCAAGCAAAAGCTTGACAATCTGTGGCCTTAGCAGTAAATATGAAGGTGAAATTAGAATCAGACTCTTTGAATCAGTGAGACAGCAGTCTGGTGTGAGCTTGGAAAAGAGATCAATCAAAGTCGGCCCTTCACAATAATGTCTGAGAAAGCAAATAAGGGCACAAACACATTAGATTTGTGGGGCCTGCACAAAAACAGCAGCTCATTATGCTTTCTCTCCAAAGAGTTTTGACTAATGCACTCCATTTTACAGCACATTTTCCTTAATAAATAAATGTCCAAGTCTAGTTTTTATCTTTATCTAATTTTAGGACTTCTGTGAAAATCTTATGTTTTAGGTCATATTCATAAAGAAATGTCTTGATGCATTCTCAATCATCCAGGAAAGTAAATCTCCAAAAGTTGATTCTGTTCATCTGGACGTAGCGTTTTGTGGGAGAAACGTTTCGTCACTCATCCAAGTGACTTCTTCAGTCTCAGCTGACTGCAGGTTTCCCCAATCTTATAAACAGTACATTTGCATAACGACTGAAACCAGCCCACTGAAGGAACATTGTTCCTTCAGTGGGCTGGTCTCAGTCAGCTGAGACTGA
Source organism: Etia nguti (assembly GCA_015106755.1). Classification (NCBI taxonomy): domain Eukaryota; kingdom Metazoa; phylum Chordata; class Actinopteri; order Cichliformes; family Cichlidae; genus Etia; species Etia nguti. The sequence goes on along the minus strand of VUQG01020510.1, from coordinate 22,106 downwards.
AGAAGTCACTTGGATGAGTGACGAAACGTTTCTCCCACAAAACGCTACGTCCAGATGAACAGAATCAACTTTTGGAGATTCATAAAGAAACACAAGATTACAAAGTGTTCACAAATATTTTCCTGAAACACTAGGCATTAAATTATAAGGTTGAGGAATTTTAATATCAGTGAAATTTTGTAAGGCTTCTTGAAGTCAAAGTAAATCTGGTGGTTGTTTAACATGTAAACCAGGACAAAATCGTTTGCTACCTTGCTGAAGATCTCAGAGCTGTGAAACCTTTTCAGGCGGCATCATTAATCTGCTAAAGCCTGAATTTGTCGTTGTATTGTATTTGACCAAACATCATTATCAGAATAATGCTGGGATTGAAAATTCAGTTTTTGCTTCTACATTTTAAGGCGTTCAGAGATAGGGTTGTATTGCAAAATCTTTGAGGGGGGATTCAGATATACGCATTTGTGGCTACAGTCAGCTGCTGGAGCTGGAGGCTTCCAGAGCACTGGTGAGGAGCTGTGTGGAGCTCTTACTCGTGTGACTGTAAAACTGTAATTAAAAAGCGTGGTCTAATCCCTCATCAGGGAGGACCCGTTGCCCTCCAGCCTGTTTACTGCTAGAGGATTGGCCACACAAACTCTCTCACACGCTTTTATGCATTGCAGCTCAAGACTTGTTAGGAGTAACACACACAAAACGCACGCAGTAAAACATCACACTAATCAAGGGCTTTGCTGCCGAGGACGGGGAAAGGAAGGACGCTAGTTTTAAGGGCCTGCCTCCCTGCTGAGAGGTGGGGTTGCCTGTTTTTTGGAAGTCTCTTTGAGGGGGAAAAGCAGATTAAGCAGATTGCTCAGGGTGAATTTCTGGAAGGTTGTAGGTCTGTGGTGGTAAACAGATCCAGACCCAGTTGAGAATTTACACAGAGAATTTCGTCCTGCTCGCTTTCCTTGTCTGTCTTTTTCCCCAACTCTTCTCCTGTCTTTGACTCCCTTTTCTGAGGTGTTCCTTTGCCCTGTCCCTCTTTCCATTTCTCCCAGCAAGTCAGTTGTATTTATTTAAGTTTTGCTGTGCTTTCTAATGCTAACACACTCCTTTCCCTTGATGGTTATTCCCCATCTGACTGTTTGAAGATGAAGTTTGTTCAGTTGTAAATATTTTTCTTTTAATTTAGTATTCAGGAAAATTACTTGTTAGAATAATGGGAAAGGAAGAAAAAGTGGGTTTTTTCCCCCGATTGGGGGAAAAAATAAAAATGGATGGGAGTTATGTTGTAGAACTGTGTGGTTGTGCAAAGAGACCGGGGTAAATTTCAGGTGACAAATGCAGTTAATGTTGGAAATTTCTCATTTAAGGCTGCAAACAGCGCTAAATAACCTTTCATTGGCAGATTTACTTCTGGTTCTGTTTATGCGCTCAATCAGGTCAACTCAAAAGTGAATTGGCCCAGACCCTGAACGTGCATATGAGTTAGAACACATATACATGCTCAATTAGATCCACATTCTACCTCCTGCCCCACGATGCCATGCTTTTTTTTTCCTTCCTTTTTTCCTTGGCTGCCTTCCAGCCCTCTTTTCCTGCTGGCAGACACTCTGAATAAAACACCGGTCATTTCAGTGCTAAAGTACAGTTGGACCAATAAAAGCAGCATTTTTTCTCATTGGTCTGGATGTGAGCTAGTGTGTGTAGATGCAGACCACCAATCAAATGACATTTTCATTGCCCGTCATGCACTGGCAAGTCAACCTGAAGCAGCAACTGGTTATTATCTTCCAGAGAAAAAAAAATGGCCAAATGGTGATTTATTCATGTATGGCTGTTATTTTAAAAAAAAAATGTCTTTGATGAAGATTGACTGTACACTCAACAAGCTAGGCAGTTACTAGAGCACAGTAAGAACTCTTTTCTCTCAAGACGCAGACAACTGCTGTAGACATATGACATGGTTTATAAGTATGGCCGAGCCCAACCCTGCACATAATTAGCTTTGAAATCTGACAAGAGTCTTAATTTTCTTTATCCTCCTAAAAGTTGATGATACACTACAACAGTAGTGTCAGAAATATTGTGAACCCCTTTTAAAACTGGCTTCAGTGGAGTGATTGCTAACGAAGCGGCTAATCAAAGGAAAATTGCCACCTTGGGACGTTCTTGAAATCGACACAGCTGTCAATAGCTCCATCTCCTGTGAAGCGCAGAGGTCGCTAAGCTCCTTGCTCTAATGTTGAAAGTGTCTGACACCCACAGCAAAAATGATTTGACTGGTGCTCTGGATACAATGTAGTCAAAACTGCTGACTGGGTTTCTCAAGTCTTTGTCTATTCTCACTGCAGGAGGCTAATGAGAGATAGCAGGCTTACTCTGCGTGGGGCTACAGAAGTTGAAGCTTCCTGACAAATGCTGGATTCAGAGGAATAATTAACAATCGAGACAAAACTGAATAGTAATGTCTCAGTCGCAATTTCAATGAACAGGCCTAGTGTTAAAGCCCACTTTCCCAAAAAAATGTATGTGACCATAAAATGCATGGAAAAGAAGCATGTAGCCACTGTGACATCATCCATCGTTTAGGGAAGTTCCCTGGTGCTGAGCAATTTAACTATTGCCACCTCGGTATTTTGAAACCAGAGACAACAAGCGAGTAACTGATCTGGCTGAGAAACCGAGGGACACCACACTCTCATATGCCCTAAAAGCCTGCTTTATCCCTCCCTCTTGGCTCTAACTGGGACCATAGCTTACAGAATGAACATGATGTTGCATTTATGAAGACTTGAAACTAGACATTAAGACCATAACCTCAAATAAATCAAGTGAGAGGTTTTTGCCCCCATAGGCTTCTACATCTGGGCTTCTTTTTTTAAAACAGCTCTTAATAAGTAGTTAGAAAGGTATGTTTAACCTGAAGCCTGAAGTTTCAGTGTCACAAAAAGGTAACCTATGCTTAACACATTATGTTTGAAATATATATCTATATACCTATATCTATATCTATATCTATCTATATATAGATAGATATATAGATATATAGATATATATATATATATATATATTGTGTGTGTGTGTGTGTGTGTAGAGAGAGAGAGAGACAGAGAGTGTTTTCTCTGTTTTCTCTGTATTATTGTAGGGTCTTTATCGATATAGAATCCTATTAAAATCTTCCAGATTCCTGATCTGATTCCTGATCTGGCACCTCCACCACTCCTTTCCCCTTCCACATTTCCACCTCATCCTCTTCCTGCTCATCTCAAACCTCATGTCCTCCTGAACTGAAATCAGAGCTCTAAAACACTAAAATATGCATAAACATGCCTTTTTATTCTCAAATTTGTCGCAGTTACTTATTGTCGGCAGATTAGACATGCGACCCTCCCGTCTCCGATAGCTAACAAGAGCTGGCTAAACAACAACAAGAACAGCTGGTTGTAAGCTAACATTATGCTAATGTTTGGCTCGAGTGTGCTGAAACTCACACTTTCCCTCTGATAAGCAGTTTGATTACATTCTCACATCGTATGAGTGTTTATTCTCTAAGAACCAGCAATGTTAGCTCCGCCTCAAAGAAAGCTTCAGTGACTCCTTTCACAAAGCTTTACAGCCTCCTCCAGACTGAATAGTTGTGGATGCTTCACACCCGACATTATAACACAAACAGTCATCTGACAGAATATGGCAAAATATTTAAGTGTCACATATATGTTTGTGATGTATTGCTGATTTTTTGCTAGGTGTTAATGTTATTAAAATATAGTATGTACTAAAATATTTTTGATACAAAACACAGAAACACCCTGACCGTCCAGCTGTGGCCATTTTGGGTTTAAGAGGGTTAAAAGAAAAAATATAACGGTCTTGTGATGGAAAACAATAGCTAAATATTTGAATTATGGGAAGAGCTTTACTCCTTTACAAATATTTGGCTCCACCTCTAAAGTCCTCTAACACTGATACTGATGCTGATACAGAGAGTCCTAAACACTTTTGGACTACTGTTTGGCCAAATCTTCTTCTCTAGAACGTGGCAGACACCATCTTCGAGGACACTTGGCTGGGTCAGCTGGATTCCAGCTCTTTAAAATAGCATTGTATATGTTTATTAGATCATGTTGTTATTCCTAAGCTATTTCTCTTTTGCACACTGTTGCTTGTTACAGTCAGACTATGTGAATCAGAACTGTGTGGATCAGTATGTAATGAAACAATTTTTCCCACATAACCCTCCAACTTCAGGTCACCAAAGTGGTGAAAACCATCACCCGTCGCACCTACCACCCATTGTTGGTGTCTGACAACTTGTTAGTGGAGTCCGGGCCTGCCACATGCACCCCCACCCCGGTCACCAGTTCGACCCCCACCCTATCCGAGACAGACCCAGTAAAGGATGCCGAACTCTGTGTGATTTGTGTTGTTTCTTGCCTCCCCCTGCCTGCCTGAATTTTGCCAGGATAATAACAGTTTTCATTTTCATCATTCTCTTTAAGAGAGGATGAAAACTATTCTCAGGTTTTTGCAATCATAAGCCACTCAAAAACCTGATTAACCCCTCGTTTTTGTATCACTAACCCATGGCCACCTTGTCAATTTAAGCGCCCAATAAAGTGAATGCCACAGAGGTTGTGAAATGTCTTACAGTGCTGTAAAGTGGACAGTTTGACGCCTGCTACTTTCCCCTCTGTTTTAACAGTTTGGTAAACAGTCTAGGACTGTGTCTAACT
>VUQG01020510.1:0-12115 GCA_015106755.1 Etia nguti | reverse complement strand
TCTAGTGGCATCCAAACCCTTGCCAGCAACACACACACACACACACACACACACACACACACACACACACACACACACACACACACACACACACACACACACAGATTTGTAGCAGCTCTTGAATGACTGCTGTCTGGTTAATTGCAGAATGAAATTGATCCAAAAAAGCCGATCTTTCTTTCTTCTTTGCTTAGTTTTTCCTGCACTCGTGTCAAAACAACAGCATCCGAACAGCTTTTTCCCTTCCAGTAACAGTAACGGTGACAGCGAGCTCACTCCGAGTGCCCAGCCTCGCCTGAGCACTCGCAGCACAATTAATATTCTTCTAAGAAAGGACTGGCTAACCCAGCATGCTGTAATAAATCTGGGAATTTAAGGACTTTAATAACAGCTTATCATTACGTTGCAAGCCCTCAATTATGCACAGAAATGAAGATGTTTTGTAATAAAACCTCTTTATGCGTTGGCATCGAGCACTCATTTTGTCACCTCCGTGGAGTCCGCTGAGTGTTTGCTCGTGGACAGAAATGATGATGTCTTTTTGGGCTTCTCTGGATGTTCCTCCTTTGAAAGTGTAGTATTACCATAGCTATCAAGTACACATACATACAAAATGCAGAGACTTGCATAGGGTGATTGAGCCAGAAAGGTGAGCCATAGCACGACAGGATGTTAACAGGTGGATCACATCATGCATTTCTTTACATGGCAACATCTGCATTTGCTGTTTCTCTTCTTCAACCTTCAGCTTCTCCCTCTGTTATCTGATATGTTAATATAGTCAAGCATTTTTTTCAGTAATCTTAGTGAACATCAGACATTCATAAAAGTGCTGGTCCTGTAAAAGAACTTAGCTTTGAAAGTCTGCTTTGTACCTGTGAGCCAACCATTGAAAGGAGGGATCAATTTTTTACGGTTTATGTTCATGAATGAAAACTACAACTTATCTGGATGGCAGCAGGTGCTAATTGTAGCTTCTGTGTAGTGTGTGATGTGTACAATTAGACAAGCCTGATGGAGCTTTATCTGATATTTTGATGATATACTTGTCTGGGCACTTTTTACTTTTCATATCTTTCTGCGTAAATTAGTTTTGGCCATATCACATTTCTTTTTTTAAATTTGAAATCTCTCTGAAACTGAGAAGTGCATCATTGTAGTTCTAGTAACATATTTATATGTTTTGGGGAATGGATCTACTTAGTGAGGGAATGACATCTCTTTTTTCATCCTTGCTCAGGCTTGCAGATACATGTTGCTCTTCCTTCCTCTCCCCATCCCCCACACTGTCTGAATGTGATTGCATCTTACTCCCTTTCGCACCAAGCCTAGCACATCCTTAATGTGTGTGTGTGACACACTGCGTGTGTCCATGAGCACCTTTCAGGTGTGGGTGTCCTCAGGGCCAGGTTGATTAATAGCTGCTTTTGAACCGTGCCAGACTACTGAAGCTTTTTTAAACCAGTCTTTAATGGCTCATCTCTCCTTGGGCAGTCAGCGTTCGGGGTCACTCCCCGCACACAGACATGTAAATACACGCAGACACATTTAGTGACCGCTTAATTGCGTAGTGTGGGGTGGGACGGTGGATGGAGGGGGCCATTTTTATCCTCTTTCGTCTGTAGTGACACTAGCCAAATCGGGCATTTTCTCCCTTGTCCCATCTTGTCAAGAGGCATTCAAATCCAACCAGAGCCAGAGTAGTTTTTTCAGTTTTTCTGTGCTCCTTTTGAAAAAAATTACAGCTGTGTTGCATCACCTCAGTAACACTTAAAATAAGGAGAGCAGCTGTTGTAGTTTTGAAAGCAAATTGTTTCTTATTCTTGCCTGCTGCAGGATTTCATCTGCTCATCAGCGTCTCTAGTGTTTTTTTTACAGGGTGACAGGTTTGGACTGCAGGATGCTATTTTAGCATCCTGAGTGCTAAAACAAGCCAGACCTGCCATGAAATTTGTTCACATTGTTCAGTGCATGAGTGCATGAGTACAGGACGCTTGTGCGCTGCTTCTCCCTGCAAAAGATCTTGGGCCCATAGTACCTGGTGATGCTTCTGGATTTTGCATTTGTGAGGTCACCCGTGACTATCTTTGCTGATGATTGTTTTCCTGAGCACAAGTAGTGATTTCTGCTCTTGCTTCGTAATTGCTCTTTTTATAGCCAAATCATTCTGATGACCTGTTGCTAAACAACTAGTTACAAGATGTCTGAGGTGTTTCTGCTTAGCATTACATACTTTATCTTGTTCCAGTGTCTTTGATGTGTGTTGCTGGTCTCAAATTCAAAATGAGTATTTTTTTTTTTTTATACATTTGGTCAGTTTCAACTTTTGATTTGTCTTTGTGTGCTCTTTTTTTTACCCCTCAGCCGTGAAAGGCTGATCAGGCGTTGTTGTCACCCAAGTTTGTGAGTGAGATAACTCAAGGATGAAGCCACGTAGGAGTTTCATATTCATACCATAAGTGTAGCTACTAAAAATCTGGGACGAGTTTGAATCTCAGTGAACTTGAAGGTTAGATGTCAGAGGTCAAGTTCTCTGACAATCTTTTGAATACGATAAGCAGGCTGAGAGAGGTACCTCTGGCCGCTGCCAGTATTTTTTTTTTAAAATTAAATTTAGCATTTAAATGATTGTCAAGTTGCTGCATTCTGTATTATTCCCATCTTTGGAAGCAGGGTGGTTATACTTCCACTCTGTGAATGAAACAATGTCACTTTATTTAAAAAAATAAAAAATAAATCAAGTAGTGATGTGAAAGAAAATGCTATGAGAAAACCAGAGTAATTAAAAAGTGACTGGATGGAAAGACTCCAGCTCTCTGTTCCTTTCACTTCCCATTTCCACAATGACTTCTATGCACGATAAAACAATATTAATTTAAAATGAGCAACATTGTCAACAGGGACAGTCACTGAAAACCTCATAAAAACCAGGATGGTATTTGTACATATGAAATGCAAACATCTTCTAAGCCTGTAATCCTTCATAGTCGCCTCTTTTTATGGGCCTGCAGAAGACGAGGCTCATGCATGACCGTGACTGAAATGTGATGCAAGTAATTGACAAGCGATGAAGCAATGGGACCATAGTGAGGATGTGACAGAGTTCAGATAAATCGATGAGTGCCAAACTCTGCAGATATGCACACATCTCATATCTGCTGTATCGGCTTATCTTTTCTTCTCTGTGCTTTTGTCATAAAACAAAACAAGCGCACCCACGCAGTCGTATACGAAACAAATAGGCTGGACATTTACCAGCTTGATTAACATGAGGAGAGTGATCTTCTGTAATCATGCTCAGAGCATCATATCTGGCTGCAGAGAACCCTTTCACATCCTATGAAATCACCCTACCCTGCACGCACAATGGCGCCAATTTAAATGCAAATCCTGACATTCCCATCACTCATCCTCAAGATGTCTGCTTTACCAAAGGCCCCGCCGCGTTGGCCCAGATCTAAATGAGGCACGATCTGCACAACTGTACATCTTATCTGTGTATTGAAGTGCACGTTAAGGAAAGTGCATGAGAAACACGGCGCGGTAGATAATGTGTGTGCGTGTGGCGGGTATGTGCAGTGTTGTTGATGCTGAGATTGTGAACTTCCCTTTTTTTAGTGTGGGGTAATTTCTGCCTTTCTTTGCCTTTTCAAGTCAAATACTCTATAGGAAAAGAGATCTCTGAATGTTGTTGTATGTGTTTGGGTCGTGGCGTACACGTGGAAGCAATTAGTAAACCAGCAGCACGTGCACATGTACTTAAAACTTCCCTCCTTTTCCTTGTAGTGTGTCAAGAAGCTCAGTGTTTTTTTGCCAAACCTCAGAGCAGCATTTGTTGTCCAAACGATGTGCTGTAATCAGGCTTCTGCGCTCGTGATTGGCCCCTCCTTCCACACTGTGGTTACAGGCTGCTATTGAGATTTGTGGCTCCCCAAAATGTTCCGTAAAGATTAGAGAGGGAAAAAAAAACTGTAAAAAGACTTTTAAACACAGAGAATACACCAATTGCCCTTTGCAGTTCAGGTTTGTTGTGACTTGACATATGCCTTCAAGCCACAGCCATTCAGCACCATGGCTCTTTCAATTTAGTTAACTTGCAGCATTTAGCCGCAGGGCTATTCTTGACAGCCTTGTTGTCTTACTCCATCTCTATTAATCCTCCTTCCATCCACCTGAATAGGAGATTTAGAATCTTGTTACAATATTTAGGCAGGAGTTTTTCTTTTAGTACATCTCGTATCGATTTTTCTAGCAGTAAGACGCACCAGGTTGTACCATAAAAGCCAAAATGTCAGTTATGTAAAAGACAACGCAACAAACGAGGGAGGGCACGTGTCCTGCAGACAAGATGGCTGCTCAGCACGACTGCTCCAGCTAACTTTTAACCAGCTTCTATCGATTATACAACTTCCACGCTTATCCAGTTTATCGGCCCGTCTCTCTAAGCATCCAAGTCTCTTATCTGGCAAAGAACGGAAAAAATATTAAGATAAACTGAGTGCAGAGCATCTCAAAGTTTAGCACAAATTAACAAAATGTATTTTATGTAATGACTTTGAAAGCAGTAATATCAAAATGTCCTTGCTTTTTGTTCCACTGTGCTGAACTTGGAAACAGAGAGATGACTGATTTAGGTGTGCAAGCACTTAACGTTGTGCTATTTGCCCTCCAGCTCTCGTTATTTTCTGAAGGGCTTTTGATAACACATGGATATGGAAAATTGCCTGCTACTGTAAAAAGTATGCAGGACCATATCAACTTGCCAGCCTTAATATGCTTTAAACGCCCTGTTCTATACATATTTTGCCCTAGGAAGGTCTCCAGTACCTTTGCACGCTTCATGCACTTTGGATCTGTGAAAACCTGATTAAATTTGTTGCACTCCACAGCTGCAGTTACAAAAGGTGCTTTTTCAAACAGCCCACACTATGCAAACCATCCAAAATCTGGTTGTAACATACAGTGGAAAGGAAACAAAAAAACTGACTTACTCCTTCACAGCGTTCGTCTTAATAAGAGGAGACGTGTACGGGAAAGATGCTTGTGGGGGACTTCCAAAAGACCCGCAGCTTTGTGTTGTCACTTTTCTCCTGTTGCATTCGATACATTTAGTCAGCTCATTATAAGCAATGACTAAGAGCAAATGTCATGTCTGTATTTTTCTTTCACAAGAGATCTCAGATAGCAATTGAAAATCGCTTTTTGAAATGTCAGAGATTTCTCCTGCCAGGTAGTAAACCACTCACTACGGCGGTGATTCTTTGGAAAACGGCTTGGGCTTAAATTTCAAGGTTTGAACAGAAAATGTGTTCAAACTGAGGGCCAACATCACTACAACCATTTGACATTACTACCTAGACTGCCTCGCAACATAGAGAAGGTGAAGAAGTAGAGGATTTTCATTTGAAGTAAGCACTAAGATGCATTAAATTTGTTCATAAAAACAAGAAAGTGTAAAGGAATGTCCTCGCCGATGCATGGGAAGCATAATTAATAAAAAACACATTACAACTAGAGCTCGGTCACGAATTCGCTGCTTACCACTGACCACCATTTTGTCACACCACTAACCACCATATATCAAGTACCACAAGAGGAGAGCAACTGTGTTATGTAATGAGGGTAAGCAGTTTCAAGCTGTGGAGTATGTCGAAGTATGATAATGGCTGTGCATTAGTGCACTCCTGTAATGATATTCCTCTTCCTATGTTAAGATTTTTACCTCCTAAATATTCTCCTTATAGACAAAGGAGACATTTTAGTTAAAACAAGCTTCAAAAATGTTCCTTTGAACTTTTCTGCCAGTGTTAAATTTGGCTTACCTGAGCTGCTGCAGTTGAGCCCAACAAAAACGAAAACCTTTCCTATGATTAAAGAAAAACAATAAGTCACCTGGACTCTAGCAACGATGATCTGTCACTGGAATTGAGTGCCTATTTTTTTCACCCATGTTCCAGTAGGAAATTGATGAGGCTGTCTATGGAGTAAAGAGTTGTAGAGAGCAGGCTCTGAGAGGCTTGGGAAATAGGGGATCATTAAAGGAACCTCCCCCCTCAGCGGACCCCATGAGCTCCCTTCTTTCTCTGCCACTCAGTTCCATCACAGAAAAATTAGTGAAGTTGAAGACTGTTTAGGTCCTTAGCTGTAATGGCAGTAGCACTAATAAGGGTAATGCTGGTATAAGCGTCCCAGAGTGATGGTCATTAACATTTCAGCAACTGTATGCTAGAGTTGGCACTGCGAGCAAAGGGAGCCCTGGAGGTATCATAGGAGCTCATAGTCCTCCCTGAGGGGACAGCCAAGCTCTCGGTGTTCCCTGGGGGGAAAAGACATCAAATCCTTTCTCTGCCATATGTGGTGGCTTCTAGAAGGCAAAAAAAAAGAAAAGGAAAAACTTCACAAGGCTATCCTTCAAAGGATTTTCTTTGGTATTGCCTTGTCTCTGTTTCTTTGTGAAGTGCCCGTCTTTTCTTTCACCAGTCTTTTCCTGTCTCTCAGTCACTCTTTCTAAGACTTTATGTTTCTTGAAGTCTGACATTTTTGTTGCAGCCACCTGGCAGGGAGGAATAATAAGAATGTTGCGTACTATATGTCTTTTATTGCAAAGAACTGTCCTTCTGACAAATCTGGTAAAATCAGATCTGAACCACAGATCATTCTCTTTCTGTCCAGTACCATGTCCTTTTCCTCCTCTGTCTCTCACATCTTTTCACCTCTTGCTCACCATGTCCTTTGCTTTCTCTTTTCCCCTCATTAGTCAGGAGCTTTCACCTCAGTTAGCTTCTCTCAGAGTGTTTCCCCCGGCTGCCTAATTCTTCTCTCAGACAAATCTGTCTGAGTCACCCCCCATTTACCTCGTCCATCTTCCTCGTCCTAACTGTCCTCTCTTCTCTCCTCATCCAGAGGGTACCCAGATGACCCCATTGAGGCTGAGCTGATCGATGAGCGCCACCCTTACATCCACGGGATGTATTCAGCACCACTGGCTCAGCCAGAGAGGGGTAGCATGGCCAGTCTGGACCGCATGGGTGGCCGTCGCTCACCTTCCATTGACAGCATCCGCAAGGACCCACGCTGGCGGGACCCAGATCTCCCTGAGGTCATTGCCATGCTAGGCCACCCCATCGACCCAGTCAAGTCCAACGCTGCTGCCTACCTGCAGCACTTGTGCTACGAAAACGACAAGATTAAGAAAGATGTGCGTCAGCTGAAGGGAATTCCAGTTCTGGTGGGTCTTCTGGATCACCCCAAGTCTGAAGTCCATCGTAAGGCTTGTGGTGCCCTGCGCAACATCTCCTATGGCAAGGACAATGACAACAAGGTGGCCATCAAGAACTGTGATGGCATCCCGGCCCTTATCCGGCTTCTGAGGAAAACCAACGACATGGAAGTACGAGAACTCATCACAGGTAAGATACGTATTTCCACCTTAAGTTAATAATTTGGAATGTTAGGATTGCTCTCAAATCCTGTTCTGGTTGAAGTTAGAGGAGATTGATACATACGATGACACATCAAGCAGGTGTTTAGCTTTTTCTTGGCTTTAAGAAAGCAGGTATGAAAAAGTTACCCTAGCTTTGTAGACAACCAATAATCCTCTAATCTTATTGAGTATTTCGTCCAATTTTTTGTATTAAAAGGTCAATTTGAATTTTTTTATTTGTTTGATTTATATGAACTATTTCACCACAGTCGGTTTATTACCTATAATACATCTTGTCAGCATGCCCCCAGTATGGAGGAGCAAATAGGAGTACTGGGAGAGAAGCTAAGCATTTTCAGCCACCTAATGAGTCAATAATAGCTTATATGTATTTTTGTAGTATGCTACATTTAACATTTTTCTGTGTAAAGCTACCAGATTTCTGTGAACAAAAACAGTAATTTTGCATTAATGGACAAAGGAGTTAATGGCTTACCACTGCCATTGGTTAGTTTATTTAGTATTATTGTGTGAGTTTGGTACGGTGGCCCTGAGAGGTCAAACGCAGACAAAACATTACAGAAGTTGGATAAAACACAACAGAAAAAAGAAAAACCTACAAAACACAGCTAATGCCATTTTTTCTTTTAGTTTTTTTTTCTTTTTTGTCTTCTTCCATTGTCTTTTATTCAACTTCTGTTGTGTTTTGTGTACTTTTGGATTTTTCTGCATTTTTCTATTTCCTGGTGTTTTCGTAAGTTGCAGTGTGTTTGGTGTTTCAGCGTAACTTGGATCCAAACTAGCCGCGGACTCACACAGTAACACTGGCTCTGTGGCTAAAATTGTTCCACAGCAAGAGCGTGATTGGTTTGGCCCCATTTGAAGTTTGCATGTTCTCTATGTGCTTGCATAGGTTTTCTTTGGGACCTCCAGTTTTCTAGACTCTGAGACTGTCAACAGCTTCACTTCCTGATCAAAAAATTTTTTTTAATAGAATTTAGAAAGAAGTGGTAGAGCAGCAACCTTTTTGTTAAAGTAAAATAACCGTTTTGTTCAAGGAATCTGCCATAATCCCTCTCTCTCTGCATAGTACTGCAGGGCTGTGAGTCACGCTATATTAAGAAGCAGATCTTTAACTGCTGACACACGTTACTATTTAGCATTATTCATATCTATAAATCATCTCAACATTTGCAATAAGTTTGTTCCCAACATACTTGACTAATTAGCACTGAATTGCATAAGTCCCTGTATGCCAGTGAAGATCTAGACAAAGCGTTTAAAGCTGTAATTAGTCCTAGTTTCAGATCCGAAGAAGACGTGTTTTGAGTGCACTGATAGGTGTGGGGGTTTTCTTACCACTTACTAAATGTAACATATGTTAATGAGTAAATTAGTAAGTCTTGGAGGCATTTTCTTTCAATGAAGGATCACCAATGTCATGGGTATCAAATTTCAGATTGATTACTTTAACCTCACAACGTAGTACTGCGGAGACAGATGGAAAGTGGAAGGATAATCTATAGGACAGTAAAAAGCATATAAACATTGATCTCAGAAAACGCTATTAGATGCATGGGGTAATGAAATACTGTATGTTTTTAATTCCTTTAAGAGGAGCTATTGATTCAGATGCTAGGATAGGATTTCTTCTCCTTGACCCGGTAAATGTCATTGATGTGGGGAAAACACTGTGTATGTGCGCTCAGCTAATCCCTAACACAACTGGCTTGACCTGACACACTTTTGGCTGGTATTCACACGTTTGGCATCTGAGAAGGGGCTTTTGTTTTCAGTGTGAAAAATGAGAAGCACTTTCAAGTGAGAAACTTGACCTTTGCGAAATGCAGTATACACGTTAGCCCAAAACAATTAAAGGAGTTGCTATTTAGGTGGCAAATTAAAGGAGGAAAATTGCTGACAAATCTAATTTGGGCAGATGTCGATAGTTAGCTAGGTGTTGTGTTGTCAATATCTTTGAGACTGTGGCCCTTTAAGGGGGAGTATTGGCTATATTTTGGCTATTGACAGCTTCAGTCTGGCCCTTAAAAACCCCACGCATGCATTTGTGTGTGTGTGTGTGTGTGTGTGTCGTCTGCCGAGACAGAGATGTTGCAGTGAGCGATGGCTGTGCTGCAGCAGAAATGATTGCCTTTACAGCACCTTGTTTCTCCCCCTCGTAGCTAAAAATAACCCTGCACCACAAGACAAGGAGGGCAGAACGGAGGGAGTTATTCCCCTCCCTTCTAGCCGTAATTATCCAACCCTCCCTCCCTCGCTCGATCTAATTTTTTTCTCTCTTTCATTCATTATCTATACTCTCATTCATTTTCCCTCTGTCACGGTTTCCTCCCTATCCCTGCCTCAGTCTCCAGCCTTACGTTTCCATTGCCAGTGCTCCGTCCCCAGTGAAAATGGGCCCGTCACAATGCAAGCTCAGCTCACAGGCTCAGCCGGTGCGGCTGAAATTGGCTGTGTTTTTTCCTCAATTAAATATAATTGGGGGGGATTTAAATACAGGCCCTTTTCTTAGTCCATGTGTTTAAGAGTTTGCTGTTGGAGATTGTGCCGTCCCTCAGAAACCACAGCGAGCTCTGTTTTCTACAGGGGAAATGGGTGACGTGGAAGGAACCGAGCGGTTTCATTTTCCAACACACAAGTTGGGCAGACAGTGGAGTCGTTCATATTTTTAGAGCTTTGTATCGTTCAGAGTAAATCTATTTTCCCTCCTGGTAGGCTCAGGGCTGTTTGTGCCCTCCAGCAATTCCCACTCTGGAAATGTAGATTATTAAGCAGATTTCTCTCCTGTTTTTCCTGCAGGAGACGTCTGGTTTTTTATGGACTGACATTCAAGCAGGTGCCTGCTGCACGCCTTTTGTTGTTTGGATGAAAAATGCATATGGTTGGCAGGGATTTAAGCTAGAGGAGAGATAATGTCTAGACACACGTGTTTGTCTCTGCCAGGCTTTTGTGCTCTTGTCAATAAAATTACAGTGTTGTCTGACAAGTGCTTGAGTTTGAAGCATGGGAAACATTTCTAAAACTGTATGCAGTGTTGAGATTAGTAAATGGAACTTCAGCTTACACAGAACGTCTTTGATCAGTTTGCTTTGACCAACCAGCAGCCAGTTTAACCAGATTCAATTAAAATGATCTTCACTCTCCTTCTGGTGGTGTTTTTTTTTTTGAATCCATCTTGTGGAAGTCACTTATTGTACTTGCCCTGTCTGCTGTTGAGTGCTGAACAGGGAGTGATCCAAAACAGTGAGCTGAAAGACATCAAAATGCACAGTACCATTGGGAGAGTCATCTGGGCTTTTCTGCCTACTAGCTACTTCTTTCACATTACATTGCTCACAGATTTTATCGGTTGTTTTTAACAAACCCAAAGCACATGCACTTCCAGTAGTAGCACAGATGAAAAAGTTGAAGCCAGTGAGGAAGCAGTGCAGTAGCGACTTTGTAGTGATTAATGCCGTCGGACTTTATCCAACACTCCCAACTTTCAGACGGTAAACCTTTTTTTTTTAGCACTCATTTTGACCTGTTGTAGCAGAAGTAATTATTATCATTAATAACATTAATTAGTAATGGCTGCATCCCATTTAAGTGCCCCACTTCTCAGGCTTAGGATATTTTGCATCCAGACTTGCTTGAGCAGCTCACTGATGCGCTGGATACGACTCTGTTGGCATTATTAATTACACCTGTGTTTTTCTTGAAGGAACAAAATCCATGCTGTGAAAATGAGCTGTGGATAGTGTCAGACTACATATGTAAGTCTCAAGGCTGAAGTGATCATGCAGTTGGCATTTTAAAACAAACTGGGCAGGAAAAAAAATGCCCAACTTCTCCCCCTTAACAGAACACTGAAAGGTAATGTTTACCATAGCTACCTGCAATCACAGAAAGAACCAGGGTATGCAGTTTTTTTGTTTGTTTGCTCATCCAAACATGACTGAATTAAAGATACACTTTTATTATATCACTAAATGTAATATATTCATGTAATTCTTGTAAATTCATGTAAACCAAAGTGTTAGCAATACGTTTTCATTCAGTATGGGATCAGACAGCATTGTTTCAGCTCATCTGGATGCCAGCCGATGGCCAATTAGAAAGTCCCGTACAGGTGGTGTCCACAGGTGCTGTAACATATGCAAACCGCTTTGCAACCCAGCTTTACGCCAGCTTCTCCTTTTTATGCTGCAATTTGTTCCTGGTACCTGTTTTGTTTTGTCGTTGGATCATGCTGCTGTAAATCACTGCAGATATTTTGTGTGTCTGTGCGTGTGTACTTTAGCAGAGATTTTTCTTATTCTGTGGACATTCACAGAAGAACGAGTCCACTTTATGAGGTCTCCCTCTTCTCTTTCTCTTTTCCTGCCTCTAGTAAGCCCAATCTCTTTCTCTCTTCTTCTGAACTGTGCCTTCGTCCTTCTTTACCACTCAGAGTGTGATGGATGGCATGAGAGGTGAGGAGGAGAAGTAGAGGAGGAGAACGGTAATGGGCAGAACTAAGTTAATAGCTGTGCTTGAAGAGCAACATGCCTGCCAGTGGTGCCTGGAAAATTTAATTAGCCCAGCCACAGCTCCAGTCCCTTACCCGGTCTTACTCTTAGTTCCTCCAGCCGTCATATCCAGGTATCACAGACAGATGCAAAATAAAGGGAGTATAAGAGCTGGCAGTTG
>VUQG01020505.1:21435-51183 GCA_015106755.1 Etia nguti | reverse complement strand
CAACATATTGAGGACTGTTGCTCCTTGGCCTTTAAATTAAAGCTGGCCTCTCCCAAGACCCTTTTTTTATAGCTTCATCAGGAGGAGCAACTCTCAGTGCCAGGGCCATTTCCCAGCCACGTTCAATGTTCAGCCAAACAGTGCATACAGTGAGGCACAGCACTGGGAGTGGAGGCAGCACTGTGATCCTTGAGTGGGATTAACAGGGCACCATGTGTGAGCAGCCCATCCAGCACCAGTCCCCATATGGGCTGAGCAGCCAAGATGAACCTCAGAGGTGGGAACAAGAGCCGAAGGAAGCACGTGGGAGCTCTGTCACCTTCATCTAATCTGGCTGCTTGGCTTCTGGTAGAGTTCGAACTACTTTGTGATGGACAGGACACTTCACTGTGCTTTGCTCTTCGCTTTTTATTGCCCCTGTTCACCAACAAGAGGGAACTAGTGGAAACCAACAATCACCGTTGTAGAATTCTGAGAAACTATAAGCTGAGTTAATAACAGGATGCTGTTTCTGTTGTTCCTTTACACAACAAATGAGGGTGGGATCAAGAACTTTCTGGAATCTGCTTGCAAAAAACAAAACTATTTAAATTTGGCTTGTATAGCTCTGGGCCACTTTCAGATGGATCTTTACAAATCCTGTTATCACCATTTCACCACAGATCTCAAATGTGTGCAGTCAGCAGTCGATTTCTCTGTCAGACAGACTTCCATGTTCAAGATCGTAGCTTGGGGCTCAACTTAGCAGTTTCAGGAACAGGCTTGTCTTTTTCTTTTTTTTTTTTAAATTAATTCACAACATTGTGCATTGTGAATTCTATTTTAAAGTTTAAAAAAAAAACTGTAAGGGAGCATTCTCAACAGAAGAGACCCAAAAAAAGCTGAACGGTTGCTGTTTTGACACACATGAAGGAGATTCAGAGACACGTCATAGAGACATTAGTGCATGGCGTCAGAACAGGACTTCCTGTTATTAATCTAAAAATAGCCTCACTGGAAGTTGTCCAGATATGCCTAACAGTTGACTTTGAAGGGTTTTAGTTTTCATGAGTTATTCCCACAACTTTGTAATCATACCTCAAACAGAGTTCTACTTATGCCACTAAAAGAGCTTAGTACATGGGACCTGAGATGGTACCTTGTGGTGTTTGGCACTGGGATGTTGCCTTTGGATCCCTTAACGTTATTTGTTGATCAGCTTGTGAATCCTGCAGATGCTTGATTAGACTAGGATCTGGGGAGTCTGGAGCCTGGATCAATTCATTAGCTTCTTTATTACATCCCACAAGTCATTCCTGAGGAGTTTCTGCAATGCGCCAGGTGTGCAACAATGCTTGGTGTCTAAATAACATGCACATAAATGACAGGAGCCCAGGTTTTCCAGCACAATGTAGTATTTCATTGTCCTATAAATGAATTGTACATGTACAATGACAATAAAGGCCTATTCTGTTTTATTCTATTATAATGCTTTGATAAGGGTTATTCACATTACCTGTCAGTGGTTTTAATGTGGCAGCTAAATTATGTATTTTGCAGATATTTCCTAGCTCCCAAGACATATCCTGAACCTGCCCTGAATGAAATTACAAACTGAGCAGACACAGTACATGTTACACTAGGCAGTTGGAAGTGGTCCAGTAAGTGCCTGGCATTAGTGTTTCAGTGGAAAAATGAAGACAATAATTCCTCTCTCTCAGTCTAATATCGATCATGTGTGTACATCGTTTACAAACAACCTTATTTAGAAAACAACATTCTGGTGGCTCATCTTCCATTTTTCTCCAGCTTGATCAAATTATTCTTACATTGTGAGTAAAGGATGAAGAAATATCCCACTCCCACTGGTTCTGCAGTCTGCAAGTGGGCTTTGTAAAACTCCAAACATGGCATGGTAGCGCTTTGCAAGGCCAGCATCAGCATCCAGTAGAGACATCTCTCTTGAATTTTTACTGTGCTCTGTGAATCACAACCCAGTTTTATGTCCCTACTGCAAGCAGGTGGCCCGGTAGAGACTTTTGATGTACTAGTGTAATATAATTTCAGTGTGTTGTACAGTACAAATCGTTAGCACTATCTATCTATCTATCTATCTATCTATCTATCTATCTATCTATCTATCTATCTATCTATCTATCTATCTATCTATCTATCTCATGTTAGAGTCATTTATTATACAAATGATGAATGCCATCTTTTTCTCTTTGTTTCTATATCCCTACAGCCACCACGGATGTATTTCTCACACCCTGTGAATCCAGCTTAGGCTTGCCTTTGATGTTTTGTGCTCAGTGCCCTGCAGGAGGCAAAGACTCTCCTGCACCACTGACACCCACAGAACTGAACACATCTCAGTTAAAAGACGGAGTTTTGGACAAGAGGAACTGTTTTTTGTTGTTGTTGTTGTTTTTTTTATTCTCAGTCTGCTCCTACCATTTCATTGGCCTGAAGGTGCTTCTTGACAGTTGATGTCAACAACTGACCAAATGTATGAAGCATAAAGCTGCACATGGTAAAAACTTATTTATGGATAGCCTGCACCTCAAACCCCTCACTGTTAATACTTTCAAACACAAATGTGAAAAATGGAAAAGGTCATTGCTGTAAGGGAAAAGGGTAGAGAAGAATGATAACCATGCAGGTCGAGCTAACACAAATCTTATATTTAGCCCTTTTCAACTGAATAATTGCAGGAAATACGAAACTGTTCCAGTTTGCTTTTACCAACAACATTTAAAGAACTGATGATCAAGCAAATTAGATCAATGATGTTTGTTATTTTGTTTTTTGTTTTTTAAAGAACTCGAGGTAAGCAGTGGAAACAAAAGCACAGAGTAACCTTAATGTTCTTTGATTTTTTTGATGTTGTGTATCCATCATGTTTGAGTTGGATGTACTGGACGAATGTAAAGGAGATGGGTTCTCGCGTCCTATGTTAATGTGTTCAGTTTTGCTTTCCCTTTGTCTTGGTATGTCTGATTAGTCCCAGCTGTGTTTCCACCTTCCCGTTTGTTGTCGTGTTCTCCACGTTAGCTGTGTGTCGTGTGTAGTTCCATTTTCCTCAGTCATGTCAAGTCTCGTCCAGTCACTAATGACCAGTCAGGAGTTTCCTAGTTCTAGTTTGTGTTTGTTTTGTTTCTTTAGTATTCATGTATTTTGTTTTTAGTTTGTATTTTCCAGAAATAACGCTGCCGCCTTTAGTTAAGCTTTCTGTCTCCGAAACCTGTGTTTGGGTCCTGACCTAGCCTGCCACATAGCTCACCATGACATCAATAGCACTTTGACCTTTATAAAGCTTTATTACTGAGAGAAGTTTTTAACAAAAAAAATAAAGGTACTAAATCATTGGATCCTTTACAAGTGATTTTATTTCATGACAATAGGTTTTGTGTGTGGGGGTGACTTAAAAACATGAAAAACGTGTGCGGTTTGGAAGGTAAATCCAGTGTGTCACACAATTTGGGTAAGATAAGATTCAAGAAGCATAAAAAGTCCCGGTATGATGTCACAAGCTACACTGCAGACAGACATATGTTGACATTGCTTCCACATACAGCAAAAAAATTGCAATAATAACAGGAAATGCATGTGTCATCTGACTGTCAACTTATTTGGTTACCAAATGAGTGTAGACAGCCAGATGACATCTGCTCCACATACACAAGCTAGTATTACCAGATGGCCATTTAATTTTGGAACTATTTTTTTAAACCAAGAGCAAGAAGTCAATCCAATCAAGACCAAGAAAAGACAGTCAGCCAGTCAAGACAGTCATTCAAACGTCAAAATGTTTGCTGGAGTACTGAAATCTGGTTTCTGTGTATGCAGATGCCTTCCACATGCACAAAACATGATGAGAACCATTTGACAGAAGAGGAAACGGTTCTTTGTTTATTCTTGCTGGCCAACACAAAAAAAGATCAACCAACAAAAACAGAACCTTACAAGAACTGGGCGAAGGGTTTGTGAAGCACAGTATAGCGAAATACATACGAGGCCCACAGTTATCTTTCTGCGACATCCACAGTTGTGGACTGTACCAAGATTACTCCATGAGGATAATTGAATTTTACTGTGGGTGCTCTGTAAGGTCAGCCAAATGGATTTCTTCACAAGGTAGCAAATAAAACAAAAACAAAATAATTGCCTTTACAATAAGAGAGCACTCTCCAACGAGTTCAGCTTTATGTTTGAACTTTTACTGCTATGTGGGATTAAGTTTGAGTAATGAATTCTGGGTAATAAAGTCACAGTTTCACTTGGGCTCGCAGTGGCGCACAGCTTTCCAGCTTGGATTGTCTCTGTTAGCATTTATGACAATTACCAGGGTATTAACAGCAGATGGTGAAACGTCTAAGTTTAACAATAGCAATGAATAACTGCTCACCTTCTCTCCTGTTGACCTTAGCAAAGACCGGCCCATGACTACTGGACAGCTGGGAGGAGCTTCTGAAGGATGATGGCGGAAGACTGGACATCAGTGGGTTGTCACATACATCTGTTATCCAACCACAGCAGAAAAGACAGAGATCAGTGTTTATACTCACGGTCTGTTTCACTGGACATTCATAAGGACGTTCTGTGAGGAGTTTGCATGTTCTCCCTCTGCTTATGTGAGTGTTGTCTAGGTGCTCTGGTTTCCTCTTGTAGTCCAAAGACATTTAGGCTAAATATTCATCCTGAATCCGCCATGGGTTTGGAAGTGGGATAGATTCAGCACTTAAAGTCTGTATGTATCTCACTTTCCTAGGCACTGGCTTTGGTAGGGTCTAACATCCCCTCAACAAAATGATCATATCTTTCATAACTGTCAAGGGGACTCTTACAAAACAGTTAGCCTAAAGGAAACTTGAAAGTACATAGAGATTAAGAGTTTAGAGCTGTGTAAATGAGGCACATAATATAAGATGTTTTGTATGGTCAGTAAGACCAGAAAAAGTGATATCTACCAGCCCATTTCAATCAGTTTCATAGGCTAATATCTCAGTGTGTTTTGCTGATATGATGGTGTCATCCCACCTGAAAGGTTAAACTTGATTGGATTACCCAATACCCAAAACAGATGTAATCCTAGGTTGGAGGATAGATACGGGGCCTTAAAATGCTATTTCAGGCAATAAAACAGCTTGGTTTCATAGAGAGACCTTTACACGCCTCACACACTCTCATGTTTATGGAAGTCAAGGACAAGAAATAGAGTTGAGTTCAAATTTTATATGAATTAGTGACTCATGTACCTGCAGTTGAGTCATTGACACAATGCAAAAACTATATCATAAAGTGAAGCGCTTATTTTGATGTTATGGATGGCTTTGCTGATCGGAGGATCTACACTATAACAAGAGTTTATCCGTGGGACTTTATTAGAAATTGTAAATTCTGCAGTAGTAATATAAAGTGTATATAAAATACTGACAAATGTCTGTCTGAGTGTATTCATTCAGTCTTTAAAATTATTCAGTGTTATCCTTACTAAAGAAACACTGAACAAATTTTACCAGATCATTAATACAGGGTTTAAAGTAATAAGGGGAAAAAAAAAAAAATCTGATTTGGATACATTGTTCACAATTACACAACGTGTGAACAATTACTACGACTTGCAGCACTGAAGTGCGCATATGAGCTATATAGTTTCATTGGCTTTCTGCTTTAATAGTGACGCTGCAAGGACAAATCTTAAATATTGAATCAATGAACACAGAAAATAAATAATTTGTCTGTTACTGAACAAGGTCAAATGCTGGCGTACTGAACTTTAGTGATGTAAATTTATTGAAAATTCAATCAGCACTACTGCCAACAGGTATTTCAGTAGAAATACTAGATATAACCATATCACAAAAAAGTCTTGTTATTGCAACATATGTAACACATACTTTTATTTGTTATTGATCGTATACATTTATGATGAACAGCATCATAAATGCTGTTTCTCATCATCAGTTATAAGCGGTATACATGACATTTTGTCCGATGTACGAACACTACAAGTGTGTCTAGCGAGTTTCATGAAGTACATATAGACAAATCAGCCACAAAATGCTTGAGCTTCTAAACTGATAACCTTTAAGACCCAAAGGATTCACTGCCAAAGGGAAGATGCCAAAAGACACCAGAGATCCTCTTTCCATGATTCAGTAGACCAGGACAAATTTTAAAATATGTCAGAAATCTAAACAATATCAGTGAAGTGATTTTAAGGTTGTGGCTCCCTGTGTTTAAATTGGTGTAGCATATGTCTGCCAGTGCTACTTTACAGTTTTTTGGTTTTTTTTTTAAGTGCTAGAACACATTAGTGAACAGGATTACTCTTCGGTGGAGGACCCAGACTGGATATTTCTGTCTGTCAGAATCTGTCATGCTGAAGAACCCTTTAGTGAAGAACTGAGGGCTGCTGTTCTCCTTATGACTAAAGTACTAGAGGCTGTGACTAATATGTCATTAGGAAATCAGTTTTCCCAGAACACCTGAGTATTAGATCATTACAAATGTTAATTCATTTCTATGACTACTGTGTAATCTAACACTTTCTATCAGCAAGAAGAGTTGGCCCAAATTATTCACAATCCCTTCAGAGATGCCTGGTCCTGTCTCCCTACCATGACAACAAGGCTTCCTCTGAGATTACTTTGTCAACATTATTGTACTTCATTTCAAGCACAGAGGGATTTTCATTACCTGAGACTATAAACCAGAGGCTGTTGACAGTTTTGAATAGCTTGTCATATCCACCTAAGCCTTTTCCATCTAACACCGCTCTTCCCTGCAAGTACTTGAGAGTTTCCGTGCATTTCTATCCAAGCTCAGGTGAATTTATTGCAGGAAATCTGAAGAATACTCTTTACTTTGGTTAGACTGTGCAACAAATTGGATAATCACAACTGTCATTTCTTTCAGTAGCCTATGTTGTAAAACAACAGCAATACTTAAAAAAAAATGTAAAATACAGAACAACCAAACAGTTGCACAAAGTAATAAAGTAATATTAGCAAACTACAGAAAACATCCTAGCATTTTACTTGAACCCATAATGCACTGATACAGATGCCATATGGACAGCAGTGACTTGTAAGTCCTTGATAACATAGGAAACAGTAAACGTGTTTCTCAGCTAAGAACAGATAATTAAGCTGTGCAGTATAAAAATGACAGCGGGAATGACAAGGTGTTCAGGAAATGCATAATCTTACTATAAGATTATAAGCTATAGCTTATACTGTATATATGCAGTATAAAAATGACAAGTAAAATGCTAGGATGTTTTTCGTAGTTGTATGTAACCTTGTTTATGTGACCTCCTTAACAGGTGAGCCAAATCTCAACAAACCTTTGCACAACATTGTCACACCTAAAGCAAATATTAATATCTATATTTAAAAAAAAAAAAAAGATTTATTATAAATTCCAACTTGTTTAATTTTCATATTTATCATATATTTATACCGCCCTGCGAATACGCCACATTCTCCAACTGCTCTTTTTTCCCCCGCTTATCCGTAAATAACTTAACAGATACCAGAATTTGTTTCTGCAATAGAATTTTGTTTTGAGTCACCGCTAAATACTGAATGAAGAAATTAGAAAAAGCTAATTATTCATTCTATTGATGTTTTTTCCCACCTTATGGGCATTGGGGTTTTGCTAGTTATGCTAAAGAGCTTAGTGTCTAACTTCTTATTATGAACAGCAATTACAAATTCATATATTGTAGCTAAGTTACACATAGCTAGTTAGCTTTAGCTTGTTTGCAGACTAAAGTTTTAGCCTAGGTGTAGCTAGCAAAATAATCAATGAATATCTTAGTCAATTAGGTTACAAAGCAGGCTAATTTAATGACTGAAGTGACCCATTATAGCACAAACTTGTTTCTTATGCCAGTCATTATTTTAACAAAACAAAGTAATATAAAGGTACAAAGAAAGGTGCGCAACTACTGTCATGGCTATGTTCTAGCAAATGGATAAAACTGTGCTGTTCATGTGGTAGCATGAACTCTTGGACAACAAGAGTCAATAATCCCATCATAATAAGTTGAGACTGGTAGTTTGGAAGAATAGATGTGAAGTATGAAGTCTGTCAGTCAGGAGACTGCAGCTTGTGTCCTGTTTGAAAGCTTAGCATTTTGAGTTTGTTTTCACTTACTAAATAATCTACAGTTTTTACTCTCTAGAGTTAAAATATGCTGCACAACATTAACCCTGCTGCTTAAAATTATGCTTACTCAGTGCATTTAAATGCAGCACCCAGGGGTCCTCTACAAGCATCCATATGTGAGGAGTTGGCAGTGAGACTTGCCCTAATAACCTCATGTATCATCCACTGTGGCAAAACGTATACATGTGACACTCCAGAGGCTTCAAGGAAACAGTACAGTTGTCTCGTGTATGCCTGTTTCAGCAGATACTTCCTCGAGCCAACCTACAGTGGATGAGCATGGACTCAAGCTCCAGCGACTGGATTCTGATTCTATTTCACTTAATGTGCACAGTCATCATTAATAACTGGGGATTTCAGCTGTTTTTTAAGCAGTGAATCTTTGCAGATTTTCATTTCAGTTTCAATTTATGGAAAAAGCACATAACCTATGCAACCTAACACAGTTCATATGATTCAATCTGATGCCGCTTCACCTGCGTCTAGCTTAGTCTAAAGCAGACAGAGATACTAAACAGGATATAGATGATGGCCGAAAGAGAATGACTGATATAAAACATCATCAGATTTCTGAATAAGTGAGTCTGCTTTTCTTTAGAGTTGCTGTGACATTTGAAAGGTGGCTGTGAGAAAAAAAAGTACTGATTAACACAGGCAAACATGATATAGCGTGATATAGCAAGCATATACAAGATGCTTTGAAATCCCAGCCACTAACTGGGGCTTTATTAGACTAAAATACAGCTACCATGAGTATACCCTTTCTTTGCTTAGAACTTTTGCTGAGGACTTGACTGACAGAAGGATTAACTCGATTTGATAGCGGAATAATAACACAAACACTGACAGAGCCTGTAGTACCAGAAACCATGAAGCTCCCAGTGCATAGTTTCTGTGCTGATGTTAATACCAGAGGAGCTTTGAATCTCTGCAGTCACTGAGTCAGCAGTGTTGGCGACTATACTCACTGTATGTCTCAACAATTGAGAACTTTATATGCAATACTTTTGCCAGATTTACGAAACTAAGTAAAATAGCTACCCCTGAATAGCGCTAACATATAGTGATTAGTTGTACCACTTTGTAAACACAGGCACAATCAGTCCATTTCAATATCAAGTCCAAAAAATAAGACACGCTTTTTTTCTGCGCTAGATATTGGTGCAATTAGTAGTAGACTGAGTGTCAAAAACATTAGTAAATCAGTTTGCACGCTTTAATTAAATATTCTTTTCCTTCTATTTTGTGCCGTGAGAAAGGAACTCACAGACAGATGCAACAGGGTCACAAAAATTTCTGGGTTTCCACATCTTGCACACAATCTTGTTACTGCACTTTCTTTGTAAATACAGACAGTATTGTTTTTAACCCCAAGACCTAATTTACACTGGTGCAAATTGGTAGCAAATCTGCCCTCAAGTGGTAAAATGGTGCAGAAATCCTTGTTGTCAACTAACAATAATAATTTTAATCAATTTTGTCATTCAAATTTTTGAAATTCCTATTTACATTGTAAACAGAATAAGGCAAGAATTTAGTTAATCTAGAAATTGTCTGGTCTCCAAATTACAGTCAGTAATGTAAATAAAAGCGCAGATAAAAACAGATACGTTTTTTTTAACTTGTTACACAACTCACCTTGACTGGTTTATTTCTTTAAGATATTGTGTTATTTAATGACCACTAAAACATAAATATTTCTACATTTACATACCATGTTTAGAATAATTCAGTTAATCTCATATCATACTATTGAGAGCTATTTGTGTTGTGTTCACAAATGTGGATAGTATCGTCTAGGTCTAGGTTTCGCATATGCAATACTGTCACAGAAATTACATTTCTTTACAGATAAATTGCTTTTCTAACAGTGTTATGTGCAACATAATTCCTAGCTGGATTGCCTTGTGAATAACAAAGAAGTCTGGCATTTATAAACTGTATCAGAGATAACACAGTGGTTGGAGTGGATGGTATGTAAAACATACAAGTGTAACATCAGAGATCAGTGTTTGCATCCAGAGTACAGCTCCCTATCTAGTTAGTTTTAGGCATCCAAAGCACTTCAGTTCAAGATACTGAATACTGCTAGCTAACATTTTAAGAAATGAAAGATAAGAAAGATCAAGTTAAATACTTTCTGTCGTGGTCCTGGGTCTGACCCAGAGTTTTTGAGTTCTTGAACTTGTTCACTATTTGTTTGTTTTATTTTTTTATTTTTTGTATCTTTGTATTTTCCTTAGTATTTAGCTCTAGTCCTTAGTTGCTGTTGTTAATTGTAATGGAATTAATTGTTCTTCTGAGTTTGATGTCTTTTTATTTATTAGTCTCTCTTATTTCTTAGTTCCAGGTTTTGATTATTTAGTATTTTCTTATATTCTTTCCTCACAGTTTTCATTAGCTTTTGAGTCTTGCTTACAATCTGTTTTCTATGAGCCCTTGTTCCCCCTCGTATGTCAAGTTCTCTATACTCAGTCTTTTCAGTTATTTGCTTCCTGCTTTATTTTTGATCATCATTCATCTCTTGTGATTTGTATTTACTTTCACTTCCTTATCTTGTTGTTTTAATTAGTTTCAGCTTCCCTCGATTCCTTCATGTATCTATTTAAAGCCTCTGTTTGTCGAATCTTACCGCTATCTCTTCCTTCCTCATTAAGGTATTTTGTTTTTTAGTTTTTTACACCTTTTGTATTTCCTGCCTTGCCCGGAGTTATTTGCTTCACCTCAGTAAAGGTCAGTTTTTTTAAGTCGTCTGCGTTTGGGTCCTTTCTACCTGCATGTCATGACACTTCAGGAGGAAGGAAAATACAGTCTTTTGCTAAAGAGGTGTCACCAGAAATCTTCTTTACACTGCATTTTGTTTGATTGTTGAAACCGTGTGTGATCAAAACAAAAAGGTTCATCAAAGCGCTTAATTAAAGAAAACTAATAATTTAATATTAGTTCAATTTAATAATAATAATTTTTGTAATACCTGCAAAAATTACCCCTGAAAAGTTTTGTTTCTGTTTTTTTGGCTGTAATGCATGTGCATAAATCCAGGCTGCTTTTACATAGATATTGTTGAATATGTTATTGGATATCTCATAGGAAGACAGGCATTGCTTTCAAATCTGTACCCTTTTAGGTTTTTAACATGCTCTGAGACACAATCTGAGCAAAGAGGGTAAAAACATGAAAAGGTGTCCTACAAGTAAAGATTCTGTCTGGTCCCACATGTATGTATAGAAAGAAAGAAAGAAGCAGCAGGCAGACACTTAGAAAAGCTGCATATGTTGTGCTTGCAATAAGAAACAAGTCATGCATAATATTTAAAGTGATTCTCTGAGGCTGCAGTGTTACCAGGTGTAGAGCAGCGGACAGTTTCAGACTCAGGGACATTAATTTATCTCCTGCACAGAGTAGCGACAGACTGAAATTTCTGAGTGACATGTCACATGTATGACCTCGCACTGTCACACTGCACCATTTGTTTTGGGTCTTGTCATCTCTGTGTCACAGTGACTGACAAAATATGTCAGCAATGTTGAGAATTGTTGTTGTGTCAACTATAAAAGTGATTTAGAAGTATTTCTCCTGGAAAAGAGAAAAAAAAACATTTCAGTTCTAGAAGTGGCAGTGCCGATTTGTGGATGCACCATGTTGATTAGACACAAATACCACAACAACTGTTAGATATACTGCCATGATTTTGTGTGGACATTCATGGTGTCCAGAAGGTGTACCCTACACTGGTAATCCCCAGTGTTTTTCTCTGGCTTTCTGTGGTTCAGAGTAAAATGTGTTGCATGATTGAACATATGCAGTGAAGACATTCCTGCTGAAGCACCAGACAGGTCCACGGGATATCACATTCAAGATGTTACGTTTTACCACATTTAATTTGAGCAAAATTAACAGAGGAACACACATGAAGCTCTTGTGGCTCTGTTAAGTCTTTGGATGCTGAGAATAAACGGTGGAGAGCCATTTGGTGCACAGGCTGGAAGTGTGTGTATGTGTGCGTTAGAGTTGAAAAGACAAAAATTATAAAAAAGTATTTACTGACAAAAAATATGCATTGCATCATCAAGCAAGTTGCAGTTTTCCTTGCATGTATCCGAACATTCTCTTGCACTTATCCACTTCATGTTCAACAGGGCAGTGTACAGTGTGACAGTTTGGCAGTGTGACCCTGGACTAGTCACATGGACACAGAAAAACAATCAAATTTGCAATTGCATTCTTTCCTCACAGCCTGTTTAGAATCACCAATTAACCTAACATGAATGTTCTTGAGACAGCGTGGAGGCCAGAGTACCTGCAGAAAGCCCACAGATATGGGGAGAAGATACAAACACAGAAAGGCCCAAAAGTTTGTTTGCCAACCAACCTACCACCGAGCCCACTCATTTTTGTACTTCATAGTTAGTTGTAATGTTGAGTTATGTATTCAGTTCATGTGGAAATTTAAATCCAGTGGGCTTTAGATCCATCCATCCATCCATCTTCTTCCGGGGCCAGGTCGCGGGGGCAGCAGCCCAAGCAGAGAAGCCCAGACCTCCCTCTCCCTAGCCACCTTCTCCAGCTTGTCAAGCTGGACACCAAGGCGTTCCCAGGCTAGCCGAGAGATATAATCTCTGCAACGTGTCCTGGGTCTGCCCCGGGGCCTCCTCCCGGTGGGACATGCCCGGAACACCTCACCCAGGAGGCGCCCAGGAGGCATCCGGGCAAAGACAGAGAGACTCAAGAGGAGCTTCTATCCCCAAGCCATCCGGGTCCTAAACCGAACCACCTCAGCTGGCTCCTTTCGATGTGGAGGAGCAGCAGGTCTACTCTGACCTCCTCCCGGATGGCTGAACTTCTCACCCTATCTCTAAGGGAGAGGCCAGCCACCCTTCGGAGGAAGCTCATTTCTGCCGCTTGTATCCGCAGTCTCGTTCTTTCGGTCACTACCCACAGCTCTTGACCATAGGTGAGGGTGGGGCGTAGATCGACTGGGCCTTAGTCCATGGGGCCCGGCCGGGCACTGCCCGAAAAAGGGACATGGGCCCATCCTCCTGCAGCCCCCCCCACCCAGGAGGTGCGGTAGGGGTCGGGTAAATTGTGTGCTGGGCGGCGGCCAGGAGCGGAGGCCCGGTCACCAGTCACCAAGACTGGCAATCGGGACATGGAAAAGAAACTAACATGTAAAAATGGTTTAAAACATGTTAATTCCCCTACTTCACCCCAGCTTTTCACCCTCTCTGATCCTGGTTTTGCAAGAGGTCTCTTCCTGTTAAAAGGGAGTTCTTCTTTGCGACAGTCACCACGCTCTTGTTCACAGGACTTTTACGCTACAATATAAAGCCCCATGAGATGACTGTTTTTGTAAACTGATACTAAAAAAATTTAAATTGTATTTAAATTGAACTGTTAAAAACGTATCAAATTTCCTGACATGTTTTAAGGATGGAATATAAAGTTAAATAATTAAATTTTGAAAGAAATGGATGAAAAAGAAACTGCAGAGAGAAACAAAAAGTGAGACAGAAGATAAAAGTATAAGGTAAGTAACTTTAGGAACTAAAGTTTGTCCACTTTTAAGAGGGAAAGGAAAAAAGAAAACAGTGAAATTACCTTTATTAATATATAAGGAAAAGAATTAAGGGAAATAGGTTCAGACTTGCAGCAGAAAGCCACAAACCTCTTGCCACGACCAACCTCTGTGGCACAGAGAAGGTCACTGTGACACACTTCAAACTTTTTGTGAAAGTGAGATTTTAAAAGCGTCACTTTGTGCAGAGGAAATATCAGATGCAGTTTTCCCCAGGGAGGGCTGACAGGTAGTAGCTTAGGGCAGTAAATGGTCGGGTCTATGGCTCAGGGCAACGTTTGGAGCGGAAACCTGTGTGTGTGACCACCTCTGTCCACCTCTCTTTATACCCCTGCCTCCTTTGTGTTCCTGTTTTAAAAGGGAAAAAAAAGTGAGCTCTCTACAGTGCTAGAAGCGGAACAACTTTTTAAAGAACATACAAAAAAATGGTTTCCACAACAACAGCTGTAGTCATAACACGCAGTGCCCCGAAGCACTTGCTAAGCAATGCATGCGGAAAGAAAGAGATTGCGATTCACGAATCCTTTCAGAGACAAGCTGGAGTGTACAAATAAAATCACCATTAAGGCAAAGAACTAAATTAAGGTAATTAAAATGTAACCAACTGGGCCCGCGATCACACTTCCTCATTTTAAAGTTGATACAGATTTCTTGCTGGCCAGCAGCTCTTGACATTTCTCTGTCTGATCTTGACGTGATCACAGCTGGTTGAGAGTACGTGGCATTTCAGTGGAAGTAATAATCAGGTAGCTGCAGATTTTTTTGTGTCCTCTATCGTGAGCTGTGGCATTAAAAAGGATGAGAACGTAATCCCTGGCCAGCAGCACTTCACATTTTACAACCTCCATTCATGTGATCGTTATAAACTCCCTGCCTCATGTGACATTTGAAACCAATCAATAATTAAATGCACCGTGTAATTTTGTTTCTTGAGTTGGAGAGTGGTGACATTAAAACATACTTTTAGGTCCCAAAGGGACAAAAATCTCTCATACTTGTCTGCTCTTAACCTGCTGACATTAGTGACTTTCATTTTAGTTCACTAAAGTAAAAAACCAGACAATTAGCATATTATATAGATTCAAAAGCAAAAAAAACTCCATATGGTATCACCTGCTCGCAGTGGTGGCACCAAAGGTTATTTAAGAATCATTTGTGGATGATCAAGAATTTGTAGCTAATTTAATAAGCTGCCCAATACAACTTGCCACTAAGAGGATTCCATGTCTTTAAAAAGGATTTGAACAGCCAAACCATAAGCGAAACGTCAACAACAAACACACACTGACCAGATTAAAACTACCTGACATGGGATTAAATTGTGCAGTGATTATCACTGTTGCCTCACAGTAAGGAGGTCCAAACCCAGTGGCTCGCTGGGGCCTGTGTGGAGTTTGCATATTTTCCTGGAGCCTGCACAGGTCCTCGCTGTGTTCGCACATAATAAGGGTGAATCCCGCCTCTAGCCTCCAAGCTCGAGCCCTCCGGAAACCCCAAAATGGATAAGCATTATCTCATTACAATGCCATGTTCTGCTGGGAAAACTTGGGCCCTTTGTCTGGATGTCACTTTCAAATGCATCACCCACCTAAAGTTTGTTGCAGACCTCATTCCTCACCTAATGTCTGTAGCCAGCATAAGCAGAGCATGTTGTCATTATAGTGGCACTTCCCCTTAGCAGTGAGCTCTCCCAGTAGGTTAACATACCCCATGACAGTGGAAACTTGCTGGTTAATTTATGAATGAGAGAAATCAACAAAAAGCACAAGGTGCTAACCTAGTCTCCAGATCCCAATCCCATCGAGCTTTAAACAAGCCCAAGCCCTCACAAAGCCCAGAGATTCCATGTTCCCATCATCACTCCAAAGCAAACACTGCATCTGTGCTTTAAGCTAAAAGGACACAACAGCTGACAGTAGCACAACACCCCTGAATTTCAGGAATTTCACATTTTGCCAAGGGAATTGCATTTTGATAATCCTGATAACCATCTATCAACGTATGAATATTCAAAATCTGCACTAAAAGGACAAGATTATTTTATACTTCAATGTTTCTTATTTCTATTGGTAGTCGAGTTGTAGTCTAAGTATTTTGTAAATCACCTCTGAGCATGTTGCATCCACATAAACAGTCTGTGTGAAGTGCAAAAGAGGGAATGGCTCACTTTTTAGCTTTAAAAAAATGTTTCTGCATTCACTAACAGTGAGAGAGTGCCAGCAACACGTAGTCAAATATGTGCTTGCCACACCAAAAGCCCTGAAATATTGTCCAGCGTCCCCATAAGCAAAGTCAGCGGGTGACAGATAATGGGTTCCCAGATTGCATTGTTTGTAATGTAGGCAGCAGGTTTTGTGCACGTGTTCTAATTCACTGCATTAATCAGAACAAACATTTGTAACACAAGTAGTCAGACCAGGTAAATGTAGTTATACGCACATCTGTATCACACATTGCGTTGTGGAACTACCTTATGGTGATTCGCATGTTTTACCAGTTAAATTCCTTCGACTTTAACTTAAACAGTGAAGCTTTTGTATTACATATATCCTAATATCACTAATGATACTGATTAAACAAACAGTGGAACGGTAATTTAAAAAAATGAGAATAAAATCCTTTCAACTCTAGTGTAGTCGTAGGATTACAGGTACTATAAAAGGTCTGCAGCTTATTAGCTTCAGTAAACTGCCAACAGCACTTGAGGATACTGGCGTGTTTAAATCTGTCGCTCACATTCCACTTATTTTCCAAACTGGCATGCAATATAATGTTCTATGTGCACTGTGATATGAGCAGATCTGTGCCTGAAGCTTTTTACAAAGTGTTATCTTAAATTTTCCACAGGCTCATGCATGTTGGGCTGTGCCCGGTGGGCATTTGTGCAGACAGGAGTGGATGCCAGGTGCAGGAGGAGGACAGACGGCGTAATCGGCAAGTTCAACTCGACCAAGCAGGAGAGGACTGATGTAAGTCATGATTTTAATGAACGCAGAGGCCTTGTGAAAAAAATGTGAACTTTCACAGCTGTTTACTCCTTTGTAATGCGACACACACGGCTCTGTCAGCATCACATTTATGTACAGAAAACCCTGCGTTTAATTTTCAATAGGTTATTAAATGTCGTCTCATTAATTTCTAATACAGTACATGACATCTTCTTGCAGTGTGCTGCAGCACCTTTCTGACAGAGATGTTCTGGCTTGTAGGTACATCATCACAGTGAGAGCTCTGAGGTCTCATGTCCCCTGCCTGTCCTGTCTGCGTCTCTGTCTGCCAGTCTGCTTGTCTTGTGCCGGGCTTAGGCGTTTGTTAGATGGGGAGTATTGGCTGGCGCTGCGATGGAGAGGTTGGTCTTAAGGCTTTGTCCACACATCACCACAGCTGATTGCTCCTCTGGATGGTTGGGATTCTCAGCTAAGACAGGGATTACTGACCCATGTCGGCTTCCCACCTTTACAGCAGCCACTTCGATGTTCACCCAGTCTGAACCTTAATGCCCCAGCGAATTGAAAAAAAAAAATGTGTATGTGTGTATCTGTGTTTTACTTTTCTTGTGCCTGAAACCTTGGAAAGTTAACTAATATATATTTTGAAACAGATATATAACCCACTTTAAACTAACAAAGGTCGGGGCCCTGTGTGGTATGGTATTTTGGTACCAAGCACATTTTTTGAGAACAAAAACAAACAGGTGAGAGGTTGATTTCAATAAAGCAGTGCAAGGTGAACTGTTGGTAATACATGTGTATGACTTTACAATTACAGGATTCCAGTGCTTTAAAAGGGGTGTGCTTGCCATAAATATATATTTTAGACTCTACGTAATAATGATTCACCGTGCAGAATAAATCTTTATTCATCTTGTCACTCCCATTAATTTAACTCTATTTTGATTTGCTGGCCTTCACAAACAGAAGGTTTGGATAGGAGGTGGGTGGGACTGTGGAAACAGCCCAGGTGTCTGATAATCACATTTAAAAAATCTGGCACTAGTACCAAAAACTGTCTAAAAATGAGCTTTAAGCTCACAGGCATTACTTATATTACATTTATATTTTATACCTGCACAGTTGGTGTGGAGCACCCACAATTTTGTTGTACATGGACAATGACAATATTATACTATTGTATTCTATTTTATATATCATCATCATTTGAATCGTTGTCTCGATTTCTGCTGCAGCATTCAGATGGTATGGTCTGAATTTAGCATAAATGACATGAAAACGCTGATTAATCCTGCCTTGTATCAATGGTTTAGGCTGTTTGTTGGTGCCCCTTATTACCAAGTGAGGTTTGTTTAAACACCACAGTCTACCTGAGTATTGTTGCTGACCATGTCCATCCCGTAATCACCACAGTGTACGCATCTTCTGATTGCAGCTTCAAGCAGGATAATGTGTTATGTCACAAAGCTCAGATCATCTCAAACTGGTTCTTTGAACAGGACAATGAGTTCACTGTATTCAAATGGCTTCCACAGTCACCAGATCTATATTCAATAGAGCACCTCAGGGATGTGGTGGAACGGAACATTTACATCTTGGATGTGCAACTGAGAAATTTGCAACATCTATGTGATGGTGTCATGTCACTAAAGGCCAACAAGGATGTATCTGGAACACAGCTCAAGCAACAAACTCAAAATCATCAGTTTTCTGTCTGTTGCAATTTACTCTCTACCATTCACCTTTAGGATATTACTAGGATATGAAATCATGCTTTCAAACTGAAAAGAAGGAAAAATGTCATTCACACTTAACTTCAGTTTAACATGTATAGTAAATGCCAGTATTACAAAATTTTGTTCCAAACTGAGTAAAGCAGACGTTCTCTCTTTTCATCAACATCTCTAGCCAGTGTAAAAATGGGCTGACTCGGCTTATGATCAAAACGTAGCGAATCGACAACCTCAAGCAAAGTACAACAACAAAAGAGCAACATGAAAGAGGTGCCATTCTCCCTCTTACACGTCAGTGTAACATCAAAACACATTTCAAGCTGCTATTTTTAGGCAGTCAGTAGGTGAATTTAAAACAACATAAAAATTCATCTTAGTTGTAGTTAAAACTGTTCAGTGCACATATAAATGACAGCGTTAGTGGTTTTCTCATCTTAAACACAGCAAGCAAGGAAAAAAAAAACTGTACCAGATTCTGATGATTTGCTGTTTAAAGCACTTCACATTTAGGTTTGCGATGATGACAAAAGCAAAAGACAAAACCAGAAACAGACACTTGGCATTCAGCACATATTTTGGACTTTTCCTTTGGAATCAATTTGAAATACTGTACAATACATAAATATCCGTTTCACGGCCACTTACTGATGTATCTAGCCGCTCTGTCTCAGCTATCCAAGCTGACACTGGATGAGAAGAAAGATGTGACCAACAGGCTCCAAAACAGTGCAAAAGTTGCTTTCAAACAGGATGATGATATGGACCATGGGCAGTCAACAAAGTTTAACACACTGCAACTTCAACCGCTGCATGCTTGAAAGACCAGCTAACAAAAACAAGTCATCATTCAGGGAAGGCAAAATAGAGAAAATGTTGATAATGTGTTTCTGAATTCACTGAATTATACAACACAAGTATGGAAACACTTTTAAATCCAATTGGAAATGTCAGGTTTGTGTTAACACTGTATATAAACGCATGTGTTCCTCCAAATAACTCTACGGATCTTTTAAACTCTTTAGAAATGAGAGACAAAGGTACAGAAACCAAATGAAACAAAATGTCCATAAATGTAAACCATATTATTAAGTGTACTAGTATACATTACTCGTACGATTATATTTTATTGGAAATCCTTTTAGTCTTTCTGTATATGACTATTTTCATTTTTACATGTTTTGAACTACTGGGTTGATGTTGTATTTACATTTTTTTTGAACTTGTCTATGTAATAGAAACGGATATGAATATAAAAATATTAGATAAATAAAAATAAGCCAGTCTAGCATATTGAAAGACTACCAACTAGACACACTGCAGGTCTACAGTACATTTTTACATGAACAGGACATACCAATAAAAAAAACCCCCCAAAAAAACCCTTTTGAATCATGAACATATTAGAAAAAGTTTTTTAAGACTTGGTACAAAGTCCAGCAACTCAATAGCTGACATTCCAGTGTACAATCGAGCTGTTTCATCCAACAGCTCAATAGCTAACATTCCAGTCTACAGTACACAATCAAGCCATCTCATTCTGCCGTGAGACAGGCTGAAGTTTTCATTGTCTCAGGGTGGTTATTAGCCCCAGAGACAGACAGAGCCAGCCAAGAGAGGAGTTAGGGCTGTCTGTCAGCTTATAATGTCTCCACACAACAGCCCAAACCTAAACTGACAGGCACACACCACACTGACAGCCCACCAGCACCACGCTATTGTTCCCTCGCAAATGGCCAGGACGCACCTATCAGTGCCCACAGAAACAGTGCGAGGCAGAAAGAAAACATGCAGAGACATCCATATACTTCAGGTCAAAGCAGTTCACATGAGCAACATTAATGTAATAATTTAATCAGGGGTTGGTCCACGTGAAGACAATCTTCTATCACAGTAATCACAGTTTTATAACATCCTAACATACTGAACGTTAATGTTAATGTGGTGGCAAAACGGAAACTTTTCATAAACTGAAATGACTGCCAGCTCTTTTCAGAGATGGGCATGAGAGCTTATACCATTTATACTGAATATTTCTGTGTAAAATAAATGCACATTATAGAAAGTGTTATAGTGCAAAATGGGCTCTTTTAACGCAGTCAGTTATTTTTGCCATTTGCCATGTGCAATCACTGACATCATTTTATTTTTCCCCAGTCTAACTGTTATGACATCTGTTTATTATATACCTTATTTTGTTTCCAGAGTACATCGTGTGATTCTGTGCTTTAGACCTGAAAATTCAGCTCGACATTCCCTTAAAGTTTGGAAATGTCCTTTATCAGGTCTTACAAATCAGCTCTTTGCTCCTTCTATATTTGAGGAATGCAAACAGGAGATAAGAACTAATAAAAGAAATGGCTGAAATAAACCAGAACTATATCGTTCTACTATTTAAAAATTGTATTTATTAATTCATTTTTTGCTAAGAGAAGCCTTTACAAAATTCCTAAACAGTCACACCTGCATTGGAGGCAAAGGGAAGAAAGCGCATTGTGTTCATAGTAGTGGTGCTGGACAGAGAACGATGGGCTCCTGCTATTCTCCTTAGAGCAGGATTGCAGTTATATTCATATAACTTTAATCCTATTTTCTCATCCTCTGTTACTGCATAATGATTATTAGCAAATGACGCTGCAACAGAGGATATATTCCCCAACCAA
Source organism: Etia nguti (assembly GCA_015106755.1). Lineage (NCBI taxonomy): Eukaryota > Metazoa > Chordata > Actinopteri > Cichliformes > Cichlidae > Etia > Etia nguti. Next base: position 30,107 of record VUQG01020505.1, on the reverse strand, counting down.
AAAAAAATAAAAATAAAAATACTAGAATGGCGAAAAGGGAAAGAAGATTTTTAGGCCCTTTCACCAGATCAGAATTAAATGTATCAGATTTACACCACATGGAATCCACTTTAAATCTTTACATTCAGCAGCAGTTAGCTACCTGTGTAGCCAACACAACATTTAACTTGCACCAGGAGCTTAAATGGAATTTTATGGTAAGAAGAATTAATCTGGAATGGGGGTGCAGCACTTGCAGGATGCTGCTAGGGAGCCTTTGGGCTTTGTTAGTGCCTTACAATGACCCAACCTGCTGCTGCACTCCGTTTATCCAGGAGTGGTCGATGGACCGCTGCGGGGGATGCAGCGAGATGCTTTTATTTTATTGACGTTATAAGATACAAAGAACTCAGCTTTTACTTTTCTATGCTCTTGGAAGCTTGTGACCAATAATACCCTTAATGTCCCAGCATGTAAGGCAGAAGGACTCATAAGACACTTTTGCATTTGTTTTTAATTAAGTTGGATCTCCATTCCTCTTAGAGAAGAATATCCCATATCACCATTTCTTTTTTCACCTCTGTTTTTTCAATTTTTTGTCCTCTCAGAGCCCCGGTCCCTGTTTTTTAAATTCATTGTGACCTGTCACTCTCGCTCTCTCCAGGCATCTCCTCTAAAGTCTCCGATAGCAATCTGTTTACTCAAGAACCACCAGTACCTAGACTCAAGGTGGTCCAGCCACTATCTCCAATGTTTATTCTGAGATTCCACTCAATTTCAATTCAATTTTATTTACTTATACAGCGCCAAATCTCAGCAACAGTCACCTCAAGGCACTTTATATTGTAAGGTAGACCCTACAATCATACATACAGAGAAGAACCCAACAATCACATGACCCCCTATGAGCAAGCACTTTGGCAATAATGGGAAGGAAAAACTCCCTTTTAACAGGAAGAAACCTCCAGCCATCTCCCGCACTCAGCCGGGGTGAGGAACTCTAGATGAACTCAAGAGTCCAACTTCCAAATAATTACATTTTATTCACAATTTTTTGCTTAATTTTGCTTCTTTAGACACAGAGCCCCTGATTTTTGAGAAAAGCAGTTGATTTAAAAAGTGTTTTTTCTAAACACTAGGCTTTTTCTACATTTCAGCTATACTTTACTAAATCAAAGCTGAATCATTGTTTTGACACAATAGAGCAGAAACACTGTGCACTGCAGAGACACAAGCACGAGTCATCAGAACGGAAACTAAAAAATCTAAAAATAAAAGTCTGAATATGATCTGGTCTGTTTATGATCGGGTAAAGATTTTGGCTTTTATAGGCTGGTTTTCAGAACCTTTTATTCACAAATTCAACCAGTTAAGATTTTACATGATGAATGGAAAAACTGAGGATAAAAATAAGGTCTTGTGCTGATTATAAATGTCAGAGAAATGCAGTTCTCAGTCACGTATCGCAGCAAGTAAATTCCAAGTGAATGAATGAATATCATTTATAGACGGCAGGGTGAATTCTAATTCAGGATGAAGCTATGCAATTTGTAGCTGAATCCTTCCACGTTACCTTATAGTTTCTGGGACTAATCCCAAGATGTGAAAATCACTGTTCCTTTAAGAATTGCAGTACATAAATATATGAAAAAATGCCTTATCGTAGTCCAGCATATAGCTATAGGAAATTCTATGAAAATATACTACATTAACAGACATCCAAGCATTTGGGTTACACACACACACACACACACACACACACACACACACGCGTATGCTCAAGCAAACCTGTCAGCTGTGTCCTGTCTGTGTCCTGTTATGCACTTTTCTCTTTCTGCGCTGTTTCAGTTTTACCACACACACACACACACACGAAGAAGAAGAGCTGAGACAACAGCTCGTCCTCCCAGTGTGCTATCCAGTGAATGCCTTCCAAAAATATCTGATCCCCTAAAGGCATAGTTCACTCAAAAGAAGTTTGCTGATGTTTTCCAAAGGAATCTGATTTCATGCAGTGGCTAGTAATAAAAGCTGTCAATATGCATCTGGTTTAATAAGCAGAAAGATCAGAGACAAAGACAACAAGGATACTGAGTCATGATGTGGAGATGGGAGTGTCACTGTGGTGCTGCACGTTCATCAGCTGCAGCTTTGAAAATGTGTGTTTGCTTGGCATGCGTGTTGGTGTGTGTGAGCAATATTTCAGCTCGTTCTTCGAGCAACCTGTCATTAATCTCACAGTATGCTGTAATAGCCCTCAAAGAATGGCAGGGCAGCGTAACCACCTCAAATGATGATTATACCATATACATATATACACTGTTGTGGTCTAAAATTGGTGGTTTTCGTTTATACTTTTGATGTGTCGTGCCACTAGAACTTTTAATCCAACATGACGGGAAAGAATCATATGAAAAGACATGAAAATAACACTGACACTTCAAAAACTTCTCTGTGGGTGAGAACCCACAGAGAATTCGTCTGATGGTAATCCTACCTTCTGTCGAATCTCTTCTTCCATCTTGATGGGGGAGCCAAACTCAGCCACCTGACGGACTCCCTCACTGGCATAGCCTCCATACTCCCACAGCACGTAACTTCTGGAGTGGGATGCACCAATCAGAGCTGACCAGTGGTTGGCACGTCCTACAACACAGGAAGTCAAGAACACTCAGTAACACATTGAAGCTTATGACAATATGTTCACGGACTTTTAAAAAAAGACTTTTGTTTCAGTTCTTTCATTCATTCATCCTGACACTGTGGTCATGTTTAACATCTTTAATTTATTTCTGCTAGCAGTTTCAGACACCAGAAGTTACCAGAATTGGTTAAGTTACAGTTGTACAGGCGTTATGTGCTGGACTGTATACAGAGACTTAGTGAAATCTCGTCATTTACCATGAGAAACCTTTATAAACCAAATAGTATATAGACATATGCCATCTAAACCTTCATAGAACACAAACTTGTTTATTGTGTCTATAACAGCGAATTTACACTTGCCAAGTTTTGAGTTTATAAGGCAAGCATATCCTAAAGCTGAGTTTTGAATGCTATACACTTGTTATCCTCAATGGCTGCCATCTGGGCTACACATCAACCACATTTCAGACATCAAGATGAAGAGTGCTAATTCTACCTACCTAGATAAAAAAGATTCTTATCAAGCAGAACATGTAAACTGGATTCGAACCCGGCACCTTCTTGCTTTATTTATTCATTTATGTATTTACTGTGAGCTGTAGTAAACTTTAAAAAAAAAAAGTAAATATGCACAAATTATCAAACTGTTTTTTAATGGAGCTGTCATTTAGGCAAAAAGGCTTTTTGTCTAAGCTGGTCCTTATACCATCTCTATCATCACGCTGCCATTTTACAATACTTGTATACATTTTTCATGCAGACCTACAGAGCATTTCCAGGTACCAGAGCGCACAGTGTACATTTATGCATCAGTCAGAACATGTTGAGAAGCTGAACTCACTTGGATAATCTTTAGGATGTACTTTCTCTGACCAGTTTCCATAAAAGGTGAGTCTGTACTTGGCAGTTCCACAGGCACAGCACTCAATGGCAGGAGCTTGCGTAGCTTCACCCTCTACGGGGAGACAGAATGCAACCATGACAGCACATACAAAATGACACTCGGGTGTAAAAATTTAAGGTTAAACGGGACGCAGGGCCCTGATTAATCATAGAAAACACATTTCTGGAGTAAACAAACAGATACACCGACGTGCAAGGTTTGATATAAATGCACACCTGCATAAATTACCTGGCGACTGACAATTTGGAATCACTGAGAATGGCGCAAAATTACATCCCCGGAATAAACCGGTATTAAAATGACACATTAGCTTTAACTCGAACTCATAAATATTCAGATTTTGCCCAGGACCAATGTTTTGCAAAGATAGGTCAAGGGGATTTCTTGAATATTTATGAATCACCAAATTATTAAAAAAAGAAAGCCTCACTTGACATCTAAGTTATAGCAGGATGACTCACAACACTGAAGGCAACTAACTTACATCAGCAAATTGAAACAGGGCGGCTTGATTGGCTTGCATAATAGCCTGGAAAATTAGATTTCGGAGAGGTAAGGAGGATTTTATGAAAGTAAAATTCCCCTGAGATTAAGTTTGAGAAACCACTCGTCCAGGCTCTTTTTTTTTTTTATTGTACAATAAATGTGTGCATCAGAGCTTAGAGAGTCCTGTCGCCTTATTGTCTCACAAGAGCGCAGTGTTTATCAGGCTGGCTGTGAGCTTTAGGAAGCTAGTGTGCCATTTTTCTCTGCAATGAAATCACAGGTAGCATGAAAGCAATGGCTGGGCTCTGCAGTGAAATAGAAAGCAATATTTAAATTCCCATGACATCCAGGATTTGTTGTCCTCACAATTTTCCCTAGCTGGCTTTGTTGGTTTTTAAATATGGTATGAAATAAAGGGAGGTAATGTGCTCCAAAGACAGAGGGGTAAACTACACTTAGAGCAAGGGACACTAGCAAAATGATATGCAATCAAGGATGAAAAGAAAGACTTGATGGGCAGCTGTTATTACCTTTCTCGCACAGTCGAACGGTGAGAGAGCCTTCATCCTGGAAATAGATGATTCTCTTCTGGACAATACTCGCCCTGGAGACACAGAGAGAGAGGTAGTGAGAAGGGCAAAGAAGCAGAAGAAATGTGAAAGAAAATGGAGAGAAAGTTTGGTAGTAGGAGTGCAATAAGAGTATTAGATGGTTAATAGGTGACTGCAGTGTTTTTTCCACTATGTGATCCATTTAATCTTCGGCGGAAGGGGGAGGGTAATGGTCTCCCCGAGGTTGGACAGGGAGTACACATCTTTTCACAGGAACAATGTCTTATTCTCCAAAACCCATGATACAATCATCCTGCTGCAATATGAAATGTATCAGAGCAATCATGCCCATGGACATGAAGAAGAGAGGGCAGGGATTACAGTCAGAGAAGGAATATAGATCTTTACATGGATTTTAGACGAAGCCCGGTTCTAACTTATGAGCTAATACTGGCTGAAAATGAAACTCCCCCAGTGAAAATAGGCTGTTTTACCAATACTATTTGCATTTCTCTTCAGGAAAAAGGAACTGCATTACTCATACTGCACAGATAAAACTCTGTGTGCTCCGCCACTGCTATTGAAATTCTGAGGAAAAGGAGAGGAAAAAAGGATGAAGAAATTGTTGGAGGAACACTAAGGCATGATGGTCTTACAACACTTTGGCAATAGATTTGCAATAGTTATATAGAGTTCGAAATCATTCCTATGCTCTCATAAATTTAGTACAGTTTTTCATAGATGAAAAATTGACCATCACGAACGGCAACTAGCTGCCATTAAATTTGCAAACTAAGAGTTAAGACACAGTTTATCCTTGTTAAACTTGTTCTTCTCAATAAAACTTGCTAAACTTACTTTTCCAATGTCTTTGTCTCTAAGAGGATTTCTGCTTTATTCTGGAAGGAGATCTATCTCACACCGGGTGTGTTTTCACACAGCTAAACTATTGGTCTGTGAAATGGTCCAGTGCAGCATAAAAGGACATCTTCGTAGGCAGGAACAGGTCAGAACAGATCAGCACATGGTTATGGTTAAGGAAGCTCTCACACAACCTGCAAGTGACATTTTAAAGAAACTGTTCTGACCGAGGTGATCATTAACTGGAATAATTCACAAGACAGTTTTAAAGAGGATAACCTGCCAGAAAAAGCCAAAAAAGATGTCCAAAAAGTTAGAAGCATAACTGCTTTATGTAGTTTATTATGATAAGCAGGCTGATTATATCTCTCCAGACAGACAGATATTTGAATTAACAAATGTTCATATATATATAAATTTAAAAAAAATCACTATAGTTTCATTCTTCAACAGCTTTAAATACATATATTAAATGTACTCATAGGAACCAGTTGCCAAAAAGGAAGAGACACATCATTTAAGACACCCTTGACTTGAGAGGCAAAAATCTATATAATTAGGCACATTATTGACAACAGGTCATTGTTAATAAGTACAGAGTGATGAATACCAATGTCAAATTTAAAATTGGATTTAAATGTTTGACTCCAGTAACTCTGTTTTTCTTCCTCTGCCAGAAAACCAGAAAATCTTCCTGGTCAAATTATTGAGGACAGGAAAAAGAATGAGAACTAAAGATAAAATCCCGTCAGGCCTTGATGATCTTGAGTCCTGTGACTTTGCAGTGCTTTTTCAGTAATTCATGTTTATATTGCTTGCACATAAAAGAAATCACTGGATTAGTTATAAGTTATAAGCTTCATATTTTTTCTCCGTCTATGCAAATAACCCAGAACAACTACGTTTTAATGGAAATTGTGTCAATTGGATGCAGAGGTTTTTAAATTATAAAAATGTAATTACTTCTATTAACTTTGTGGGGCTTTTCTTTACTGTCCGGTTTTAGTGTCTTGATTTTAATGTCTGCTCGTTGGGTAGGTATTCAGGTTTCAATTTGGGGATTTGGATTTTTTCCCTCCAAATTTTCCGCTCGATATCCGTAACGTTGACAACGTCATTTAAATTTCTCACTAAATGCAGCCATTTTTCATACCTCTTTAGCACATTTACATGTCCAAAAAATGTCTAGCAGAAAATGAATCTACGGCATGTTACTGCTTTGCATTAACCTCTTCCTAACCAGGAATAGTTTTGTACTCTCCAGCGAGGTCTCAACAGAGACACAGAGGAGTGGTGCAGAATTTGAGAAAAACAACCTTGTGCTGGCTTTAAATTTCTGACATGATTTTACACTTAAAAACAGCCGACATTACATTACAGAATAAAAATAATCTGCAAGTGAATTGAATATTGATGATCAAAAAAAAAAAAAAATCCATCTATCATTTTCAAATCACTTCATGGTCTGCCTTTCAAAATAAGATTTCAGAATGAAGATTTCTGCAATGTTTTTGTGACACCAATTATCCTTAACCCTGTGATTTGGAACAAAAAAGGGTTTTTTTGTGTGTGTGTGTTCAAATCCCCCCACCACTCCACAAATATGGTTTTCAAAGGCCAAAAATCACACACATCAAGAACATAAAAGCAACACATGTTGATTGCATAGATTGTCCTGCGAAAATGAACCAACTTGATTGTGCATTATGGGACTGAAATTATACAAGCTCCCCCCCTACACACGGAGGTAATCAAGCTTCAGTCACGAAGCCTAAGATTCTGCAGATATTATGCAATTACACAGCATACACCCATTATTATCCTAAAAGCAGTCTTTGTCTCACAGTAGCAAGAATTTCACAGCGACGCCACCTCATATTGTAGAGAGACATAAACCGAAAGAAAGTGAGCTGAACAACAGTGACGGTGGAGACAGAGGAGGGACGGGCGATATTAAGTAGGAGTTATCCGTTATATTGCTCCTATAAATCTTACACAGGCTGAATGGTGCAATATACCCTGCAACACGGGTTGACTGCCTGGGCATGAAATTGAAAAACAAAAGTGAAATATGCTGACTATTATTTAGGCGCCCTTGACAGGTTTAAAGTAAATGTGTTAATAGTTTGAATGGCATTAATTATCACTTGGTTAAATGTATAAACAACAATATATCTGGTAACATTAAAAGACACATTTTTACTTGCCTCCAGCTACACTTGCCTTGCTTTATAATATCCTCCCTCTACTAGACATACATCTTCAGTGCGTTCAAGTCTGCATGTTTATTCAATTTAGTTGTGAAATTTTGTCAATTTCAGGCCAGTGCAAGCTCAGAAAAGAGCACTAGAGATGTGTGGGTGGAAACAACTTGTAACACTGTTGCTGCTTTTCCCGCTGGTCCTAAAAAGGTCAAAGATTACCAAATACAACACTCCAGCAGTGTACAAATAGGGGCTATATACTAGAATACACACTAATGGCACCGGGTTAGAACTGTTGCAAAGTATCTGCTGGACAATTATATGCAAAACGCTAAAACTACTGTTGGTAGCTGAATGATGCCATTTTTTCCACGTCAGCTGTTTAGTTAACGCGTGTAGTATCAGTATTTGTCATACATTTTACTTGAATAAAACTTTTTTTTTTTTTTTTTTTTAATGGGAGTGACCTTTTAAGTCTGGACTCCTGCAGCAATTATGTTATGGCCTTTCTAATGATCTACAGTCTCTTTCTCCCTTTATATTGTTGAAGGTTTTTCCCTTTTCTTGTCTGCCATGTTGGGTCTTTGTTCATTCTTGGCTCCCTTTCAGGTTACTTCCAGTTTTATTTTGAAGTTTAGGGCATCCACCCCTTCTTTATTACCTTTCTCTTCCTATTGTCCATTCCCTCCAGCCCCATAGGCTGTCGACTGAACTACCTCTCATTTTTGCAGTCCCCACTGAATTTAGTTCAAGCTTCCTAGTTGACATTACTCTTTTTTTTTTTCTTTGGATTTTGTTTTGTTCACAGGTTTTCACGTCACCTCTGTTCAGCTTGTGTTTAACACCTTTTGAAATTAGGGGCAATCTGCCTTCTTCCTATAGTGTGGCTCATTTAAAGAGGATTCTAACACCACACTGGCACTTGTGAATACTGCAGAAGTGAACATTTCTGTTAGTGAGAAAGTTTTACTTATGGATTACACATCCGCTGACCTTTAAGCACAAAAATGGAAAAAAAAAAAAAAAAAAAATCACTTTTTA
>VUQG01020505.1:0-12733 GCA_015106755.1 Etia nguti | reverse complement strand
GAGAGCAGACCGTTAAGAAAGAAGACGAAGTGAGACGAGGAAGGCGAAGATGTTAAATGAGGTAATACTAAATCTTTATCTCGCAGCTGACAGACAAAAGTGACAGAAAAACGAGGTGAATTTGCATAGCAGATGTTCCACTACACAGGGCTAGATTTATTGAACCGGCAGACACTGGGATGGCTATGTGCCATCTGTCATACAGCAAAAGCAGATAAATTAAAAGTAACAGCTGTGAGTATACGGTGGAGGTGAGGGCAAGTTATAGCAACTCGCTCAGTGGAGGAAGAGATGCATGTCGGGGAGGTTATTCCCTTTGGGAAGTCGGATTGAAGAGATGGAAACAAGCGAGAGAGAAAGCTAAGAAAAAGAAGGCATACCTATGGAGAAAAGAGGAGAGAGGCAGACGCTTTCAGAGGTGTGCTCCCACTGAGTTATCTCAGTTTATCATTTGTATTCTCGAGTTGTCAAAAAGTGGCTCACAGCTACATATTGCCATAAGTCACTGTAGCTGTCTGAGCCCACACATCATTTGTTTTTTCCTCGCACATGGCCTAAATTACACATCACACTCCATCATGTATTAACGGGAAGAGCTATTTGTTTTCTGAGAAGTGTAGTCACATCCCCTTCTTTCACTAAAATCAGCTTTGTATGTTCCCGCTCTGTTTCTCTCTCATAATTATCATTAAATTCCAGAAAGAAAAGTAGCTTCTTAAAAAAATGGTGTAATAATAATAAATGCCTCAGAAGCCCTTTGATTAGTTTGAATCTTAGAGAGAATTTTTTTTTTATTCCTTTTGTTTCTATAAATGATTTTCATACATTTTTACATAAACCCTTAGTTTCACCTTTACATTTTAGTAATGCATTTGTAAAAATGGACATAAAAACAACATTTTATTGACTGATTGCAAACAATAAAAGCATTACCCAAAGGCAACGGTCAACCCAGACGGCCAACACTCTCTGCTACACCGCAAAAACTACTCAGGAATGACTCTAGGAACACAATGAAAAACACAAAGTTCTTATTGTCGAGCATCAGCAGGATGTGACTGAACTGGATCCGCCCTAAAAGCCCCAGGACTGAAAGAGCCATACCACACGTCATCCCCTAAGGTACCAATCCTCCAATCACTGGTTAATGTTGTGGCTCATCTGCATATTACAGCCCAACCGGTATATAAGCCGATACGAGCCATTTGCCAGCATATTAGCATTTTCTGATGTACTGGCATTTAGAAAATCTCTTAGTAAGGAATCATAAACAACCACATATAATAAATTACATTTAAAAACAATGTTGCTTGTGATAAGTTACAATGGCTATCACTTTTTTATTATTAGCAGGTAAATGTCCAGGTATACTTTTAAACATCTAAATCATGTCCCTCCTATCATTAGAATTCGCATACAGTGCATTTTCCTGCCTTTTTATTTATTTGAGGAAACACTCTTAGTAAGGAATCATACTGTTACCACTGTAAAAAGGGAGGCTTTAAAATGACTAATAAAGGGCACAACACTGAACAGTTATTGTTCTTCCAGTGTGTGTCTAGACAAAATAATACCTCCTGATACAGTGCACCTTTTTCAGAGTTTCACAGCATTTCTCCTCAGAGTTGCTGGCGCCATTTCACACACGCACATAAAGCTAAGGTCACACACACTCCTGAAATTACACAGAGGTTTAGAGCCCCACCTGCTTCAAACCACAAATTGCCCCCAGTAATCACCATCCATCTCTCCTTTGTAGAGCTGGTCCCTTTACAGAAGCTAATGCGTGCTCCGTCTAAAGAAACACCTGGCATCAGCTTACTTAATGTGCTGCCTATAACCGATTACGAGTATCTGTAAAAGCAACAATGACCACGCCAGTGAGCTATATTCACTAACAGGAGAGATTCTGCTTTGCGGTTGCTTTGTAAAGGTAAAGAAAAAGTAAAAAGTGAGTAAAGTGCTCCTGATGTTATTTAAGATGACACATCACACTAGTGGATGTTAATCTAACCTATTTTTCTATTCCAAAGTATTATTATGTTCCTTTCTATTAGATACTGTTGATTTCCAGCAGCATGAAAACCAACTTGCTCAAACTTGCTTGAGTAAAGTTATCTGTCACTTTGACCTTTATGGTTTTGTCACCATGTACAAAAGAAAAAAGAAAAAGAAAACACACACACAGACACACACACACACACACACACACAAAAACAACGCTATCAGCTAGCAGGGACTGATTTGAAATCTGCCATCATGGCTTTTAAATCCAGACACCTGTGCCTTTCACAGTTCAAATAATCTTTTACTATGTGTTATCTTTAGGGTTTGATATGTCAAACAAATGCATTATTTAAGTTTTAACTGGTGTTATCGATCTGAACTTTTAAACCTGTTTTGACGCAAGCGGCAGCTGTTTTTTTTTTTTTCCTTTTAACTGCACCATACTAAACGTCTCTATGACGAGTAATTGTAAAAGTAAAAACTCACTTAAGTATAACACAGCCAGTCCCACTGGGTGGTGCTGTCCATAAGACCTGTATCCTGGTGCGTCTGCGAGGCGTGCTCTCCGTCACTGCGGGCGGACAGTTGGTCATGAACTGTGTCTCGTCTTCATCAATGATCTAGAAACAAAAGAGTGAGTATTCAGTCTTAAATGGCTTTGCTTCTGAAAATGTTACTTTGAACTTCATCAAATAATGTTGGTGTTCCTAAAACTTCCCTGGAAAAAAGAGAATCCAGATCAATCCAGGCAAGGGAATTCAAAAACAATGTTACAAGACCCAACAAGCCTCACAATGCAATACTGCACCTCTATGCTCTGCCAAATGCCAAGTAGCATAGACAATATATCAAACACAGTACAGACAATAGCTTATTAGACAATGTGATTACTTATACTATTTTATAAGAGTGCACATTAAAAACCAGATGCGGGTAGAGAAGCAGCAAGACCCAGCACAGAACAGAGCAGGCATCAGTAACAACAGATTACACTCTTCAAGTTTGTTGAAATTGACAAACGATTACACAAAACATAAAATATTTTGTAGGTTTTCAGAATAAAAGAAATGTAGCAGAAATTGATGCTTTAACAAAATGTGAAATAGAAGCAAAACGCTTGTGTGTGCTGTCCCTGTATTTGATGACTTTCTACAGCACATAAGGAGTGATTGTGTGTGCTGGCGTTCCTATTATTACACTAAACTATATTTACAGGAAAGCCAGAACACAAGAATACACTTAGTTGATGCACAGAATGAGAGGTCTCATCTTCATCACACAGCAAGAGAAACAAAATGTTTCATGTATTATATAATATGATATGATGGTGAAAACAGAGTGGAAATTCAGTTTTAATATGATATTGTTTTGGAAAATTAAATAAATTAATCTTTTCACTGGTTACCTATTATTTATGCTTAATCTTAAGACAATACCAGAAGTAGTTTTGATGACATTGACAGTTGCTGCTTTTTGCTTCTCTGAATCACAGAAATGACACCAGCTTGTGCTGAAAGCAAAGTTGTGGGAAAGCGGACAATTCTCAGAGTCCCTAAGAGAGGCTTTGGATAATAACAAACTTGTGTATTCATGACATGTCTAGCACAGTCCCTTCGGTACTTGAACCTTGTCAGACGTTTTAATAGACTAAACACACACAAAAAACAAAAGCACACATCCACACATGACCTCTGACCTAGTAGCTACCATTCTACAGCTGCTTCGCCTCAACAGTAACAATGACCTAACACCTAGTCCCAAAGTCCTGAGGACAAAAAGAGGGAGACAAGAGTCACAGACTCTCTTCTTCATTGGGTCGAGAGAAAGGCAGAGTTTTTTGACAGAGGAATCTAAACATACATTAGGAATAACGAGGTGGATTCAAAACAGAACATGCAGAAGGACAGCGCAACGATGCAGTGTAGAGGAAAATTCAGCTTAATTTCCGTAACAGTGCTGGCGAACACTTAACATTTAGAGAAAGAGCACAGCAGTGCTACAGAGTGTGTGATCCTCCTTATGTTATATCAGATTGTTTTGTCTATCAGACAGCACTGCAGTCTGTTTACAACAGAAGCACAATTCACTTTCCACAACGTTTAGGAGTTATTGATGGGAATTTTTGACCATTCGTTCAGAAGCTGCATGGAATTCCGAACAGAGGTCCGGAGTCTTTGCAGGCCACTCAAGTTCTTCCACAGCAAACTTACTCATCCATGTCTTTATGGACTTTGTTTTATGCACTGGTGCGCAGTCATGTTGGAACAGGAAGGGGCCATCCCCAAACTGTTCGCACAAAGTTGGGAGTTTCTTTCACTTCGTGGCTGAGTTGCTGTCTTTCCACTTTCTTATAATACCACTAACAGTTGAATGTGGAATATTTAGTAGTGAGGAAATTTCATAACTGGGTTATAAAAGGTATCATCCTATCACGGTACCATGCTGGAATTCATTGAGCTCCTGAGGGCGACCCATTCTTTCACAAATGTTTGTAGAAGCAGTCTGCATGCCTAATCACTTCCACTGGGACACCAGAATTCAATGATTTGGATGAGTGAGTCAATACTTTTGGCATATAGTGTACATTATAGGTTAAAACATATCCCGTCCAGATTTAAGACAGTTAAGTCTTAACCCAACCCAATACAAGTCAAGATAGATATTTCCGATTGCAAAGACACAAGTGAACACAGTGAAGACCCAGTTCAAGAAAGTCGAGTCCAAATTTAGGTAAGCCAAAAAGCACCTTAATCCCTGGGTCAAGAAAGTACATTTCCATGTCAAGACATGTAATTTTCAGGCCAAGGTCAACTGTAACTCGTAATGGCAGTTCTCGTCTGCTCTCTGTCTGAAGAGGGAGTGAACTTACTAACTCTGCAGAGTAAAGCAAAGTCTGCCATCAGATACTTAATTTGCATGTAAATGAACATGCTCTAATTATGAGGGGAACTTGTCCCTGCTTGCCTTCTACTTTAGTGATGTAAGTCCAACAAGATGCTAAAATAATAGGCGGATGGAGGATGGCTGTGGTGCTACCCGAGATCTATGTCTGAAAGACAAGAATACGGTGTTCTCATTTCTAAATATAAATCTTCAAGTTGACTTTAAAGGTTGATCCACATAAATTAAGTCATTCACTGTCTCTCAATTTTGAAACTGTAGCATTTTAACCTCATTTTATCCCCCCCAAAAATAATAAATTAATTAAATTAAATCTAAAAAAAAATGTTAAACCTAACCAGAGACTTTGTTAAGTAGATGCTTTCAACTGTTTTTAAAACATATATATAATCAGCCAATCAGCAACTCTGCCATGTGAAAGGTGACTTAAGTGACTTTGAACGTTGTTGATCCCAGACAGACTGCTCTGAGTATTTGAGTATTTCAGAAACTACTGATATACTGGGATTTTCCCATGCTACCACTTCTGGAGTTTACAGAGCATAGCCTGAAAAGGAGAAAATGACTGCAGGTCTCTAGGCTAAAATACCTTGATGATGTTAGAGGTCAGGAGAATGGTCAAACTGCTTCAAGCTGATAGGAAGGCAACAGTAACACAAATAAACCCTGGTTACAAACAAGTTATGCAGAAGACCATCTCTGCATGCACAACACATCAAATCTTGAAGCAGACAAACTACAGCATTGGATGCCACTCCTGTCGGGTAAAAACAGGATACTGAGGCTACGATTTGCAAAAGCTGACCAGATTTGGACAACAAAAGATTAGAAAAATGTTGCCTGGTCTGATGAGCTTCAAGTTCTGTTGCCACATTCGGATTGTGAGGTCAAAAATTGACATTAAAAAACATTAAACCGTGGCTCCATCCTGCCTTGTAGTTCTGGCTGGAGGTAATGCTCACCTGGTAACCCATCATGGATATTTAGCCGAAAAACCTGCAGCAACTGTGGGATACTATCATGTCAATATGAAGTGCTATGCTAAAAAAGGGCAAGTCCCAAGTCTGGAAAAGGACACAGTTAAGAGAGAAAAATGAAATGCCTCTTCAAGATAATCTAATGTTAGAAGTCAAGAAGGTTAAGGTCACAACTAAAGACTCCAGTCTGAAACACTGGCTTTAAAGTCACGGCACGAAAAACAGTCCAAAGATAGGCAAGTCTTAAATTAAGACAAGTCTGCAAATCTGCAATTACACTAATCACAGTGAGGCTTTAAGTCCAGAAAACGAAATCCCCATTACGGACAGCCTTGTAGATAAGAGTACAACTGCACAGTGGTGATATTTCTGTCATGACGTTTCTGCAAACGGTAAAGCTACTAACAAGTCAGACACATTGAAGGTTCAACCCATATTGTTCAATCACCCAAAATGGGCAAGCAATGGAAAGACAGAACAAAAAACCCTGAAAGGAAGAGTGAAGGAGTGTGAGAAGACTCGCAAAGCATTTCACTGCACACCCCGGTGTCTGCGAGTGTCCACGCCACGGTTTGTCTGTCTCAATCTCTTGCTCTCTGTTGAGACAGTAAACACAGATGCTTCAGAGTCCCTGCACAAGCAAACGCAGAACTGTGCTTACACACGCACACACACGCACACACACACACACACACACACACACAAAACAAAGAGACAGAGAGCTCAGACAGACAATGCAAACCCACGATCCCCGGAGAAATCTGACAATAAGAGTGATATTAGTGTGCATGTCTGTGTGTGTGCGGGTTTTTTTCAGTTTTGGTTGGTGTGTGCGCAGACTTTGCAAGTTAGTAATTAAATGCAAAGCAGTTACAAAGGAGTGAATACAGTTAAAACCTTTGGGACTTGAGTGAAAAGATAAAACTTTTCAGAGGAAAAACATAAGCAGACAGAAAGATAGATTGAAATGTCACGTCAACACTTGAAGACGAGCTTATTTCAGAAAGTAACAAAGTTCTCTTGTCTTTATGAAGACCTCGGAGGCACCGACATTTTGCCTTGAGCTTTCCATCAATCAAAGCTGTACTATTACTGCAGAACACCGCCGAGATCTTGGGGCTATCACCAATATTGCATCATATTACATTTTTTGTCTGAGCCAGCCAACCAAGGCAGCAGTGTCACAAATCCAAACAGCTACTCTGTAAAAGAAAAAAAATAAATAAATATTATATATATATATATATATATATATATATATATGTGTGTGTGTGTGTGTGTGTGTGTGTGCGGCTCTATTTCCTAGCAAATGGGGCCAATTCTGTAGCTTTTGGCATTCAATTACACAAAATAACGCTGAAAAAGAGGGAGTGCATTGTTCATTGGGTCCATTTCATATAAAAAAGAGCCCCAAAGCTCTTTTTAAAATCTCCTTCTTTTACAGTGATATCCACATTTATAGTTCACTAATGGTTTGCGGGGCTCAATTCAGAGAAACTCTTAAAACCGTTTTGCTGTCACAGTGATCAGACCAAAGAGTGTTCATCTCTTGTTTGTGTTTATGCACACTAGAAATGGACTGCCAGGTTTTTTAAGAAGTCTCAAGTGATTTGCTTCCTGCCCTTCTTTCATTTTTTTGTGTTCTCTTTTCTCACATTATCGACATGTGGCGATAAAAGCTCTGAAAACATCAGACAAGTCTGTCACCTTGACAAAACAGCATATTTAGGGGTCACACTTAATGAGTGACCCAAAGTAAAACAACTTTGTATGACAGAAAACTGTTTTTAACCTGTTTCTGAAACGTAATTATATAGTTGCTGACTTCTTGATCTCTATAAATAGACATTTGCATATGAATATGCAGAATCTGTAGGCAGCAGGCAAAATCCTGGTACTGCAAGCTTTCTGGGTACTGCAAGCTTTCTGGGTACTCTTTATACTCCAGCTAGTATTGACCAAACATGTTTGAGCACAGATCAAAATATGAAGTCACGGGCCATAACGTAACCACAGAAACCCTTGGCTTGATATTACAGTAGATTCTGAAGAATGTATTTGCATTGTTACAGTCAGGCTGTAAACAATGACCGGCACACAAACAGGAAGTCTTGACCTGCATGCTTTGATGATGTCAGATATCTGAATATCTGATGGTCACCCATAAGACCCATAATAGCTTCTGGTGACAGCAACCAGTGATAAGTCATCAAATGATAACCACGGGTTACCAGATTGCTGCCTTCACTTCCACAGTAACCAGTTGTTTCATTCTGTGTATGCATGAATCTGGAGAAGTGAAAACAAACAAAAATAACTGAATAAATACATTTAAAAACAGAACGTTAGACCTTTTCAGTAAGTTACCTCTGTCAGTCAGTAAGCAGCTGACCTTGGTTTTACTCAAACAAAAACTCTGGTACAATGAACTTTAAGCATATACAAACAGTTCAAATGGGAGGAACATAAAAGCTAAATAACTGTATGAATCGTTACTGGCTTATTCCCAGTGGCAGGAAGCCTCACCTAGAGTCCATGGTAGCAATTTAACTTGAATAATACCTTATCCAGTCATTTTTTTAACAGATAAACATGTTTAATGTGCATTCATATGCATATTCATTGGGTCCCTTTGTGTATGTATGTATGTGCCTGTCTTCCAGCCTCTTTTGGCCCACAGAGTTTGTTTAGGCTATTGCCAGCAAGAAACAGCATGAATAAACTATACAGGCTCCTGCACAGACCAAAACTGAGTCACAGAGTGTGGAGACTACTGCAGTCACCCTCGATCGCGTTTTCCTTCCAAACACTAAAAATGAAGTGGTGATATTTTCCGTGACAGCAAACAGTGGTAATTAGTTTTTCCTTTTGCAAGTAATTTTGCCTGAGCTATTATTCCAGTAATGTAGATTAAACCACAATTTCACACAATACTGTGTCATTAGGAATTTGTCAAGTGGGAGGAAATCTTTGGATCCTAATTTGGTCTTTTTTTGGAGCTTCGTTGTGCTATTTTTTGCACACAACTTCCCAGAGATCGACCGTCAGTCAAACAGTGTAATTAGTATAATGTCAGAGGGCGAAACTGTACTTCAAAAAAAAGAAGAAGAGTTTAATTGCAAAACCTGGTACCTCTATTTTGTGTTCCATTAAACAAGCTATTTATTGGTTGTTTTGCAGTAGTTTTGCTGGAGTAGTGTTTTCTATTATTGGTTTTGGGGTTCAATATGTTTTTCTGGTTTATCAGCAAATAAAATGTCAAAAACAACCAATGTATCAATGAGGAAATATTACCAGTTTGGTACTCGCTTGTAACAAAAATATAAGCATGAGCACTTAATATTTTGCTTTAGGTAATAAAAATAAAAAATAGCGGTTTGGGTATGCACATATTAGAGGACAGTAATGGATTTTTTTTCTCTTTTAGGCTACTTTTCTCTTTTATTGTATCCTGACCACTGAAATATCCGTCATGAAGCTTCTAATATGAAGTGTTTTTAATGTTTGAACCTGTCTGAATAACATCGTTCAGGTGTCACTAAATGTAATTTGGGAGTTTGTAGAAACATTAGTGGATCTCCTGTTTGTTGCCCATAGCTGGCTGTGAATCATATTATTGCCTTTGATTTTAATACATACCTGCAGCATTACACAGCATGCATAAAAAAAAAGAGTGATATGTGCATTTGCAAGAAAATCTTTTACACCGGATGGCTCAGAATCTGAAGGTAAACAATCCTGTGTTCTCTACGTTTTAAACATGTCAGCTGTGAAACAGACCCCAGATTTATTTTTCAGGAATGTTTGTAATAAAGCAGACACACTCTGGATGATTCCTATGTTCCATGTGAGCTGTCAGTATTCATCTTGAGAATAGCCGCAGGTCCCCAAACAGTCCGGTCAGCAGCTGAGCAGCACAGTGGTTAGCACTGTTGCCTCTCAGTAATGGCTCATTGGTCATGAGTCCAAATCTAGGCTAGGGCCTTTCTGTATGGAGTTCAGCTTCCTCCCAAAGACATGCATGAGGGTTAGGTTAGCTGGGGAGTCTAAATGGTTGTCTACCAATAGGAGCCCTGCAACGTACTGGCGCCTTTGCAGGGTATACCCCGCCAACCTCTCAGTGCTTAAAATCTGATACTTTGTTACTTTTAATTTTACCAAAATAATAATGTGTGCCTGTGTTTTCAGTAAATTAGTTGCCCCCTCATCAGGGCTGCTTGTTGGCGACCCATCAGATCTGTGGATTTCTTGATAGATGACATTAGTCATTATTGAAATAAACTGACCCGTCTTGAAATTTCCAATTAGCTGCTGTGCATCGTAAGTCCGACTCCTGGCAGTGCCATCTCTGACCCAGTTGTTCTTATGAGAGTGATGGTTGTGAGTAGGAACCCAGTATGAGATCAGTTCTTCTTTTTTTTGAAGATTAACCTACAGGGAACCAGTTTTCTGTTGTTTAACTTTAATCAGTGATGGAGCTGTAATTACTTATGGCAAATAAATATTTCCTGCAGATGGATATTTAAAATTCACATTCCTTGAAGCAGAATAAAGTTGCCAGACACCAAAGTGCAGCAAATGTTCTTGCTCAGTATTTGGGTATAGCTTGAATAACCATAATGTTAGATTTATTGCAATGCAGATTTGCATAATGATCACTTATTTATATGTTTTGGATGGCTATAAAATGCCCTAAAATGATGTGTCACCTACTTGTGAGAATTCATTCTGTCAGACACTCGAAGAGCTAGAACTGAATCCCCAAAGAATCAAAGAGGCCTGTACTCATTGTCTTGATGCATAATGTATTCAATAAGTCTTAATCAGAGCAGCACGCATTATTTATGCAAACCTCAACCATCTGAAGCAACCAGCTTGCCAGGCATAATAAACAGAAGTTGTGTAAACTGTTGGAAGTTCCTTGAAGTCAATAAGCACACAGTTGTCCTTGTAATCTTCTGCCCATCAGAAAACAGAGACGGGCCGTTAGAGGCGGTGCTTGGGCTTTGGGTGCTAACAGAAGCAATAATTACTGCAGGATTACTTTAGAGGGTGATTACACTACATATCAGGTCACCATCATTCCATCCCTGCACACATCCTTCACACCCTTTTCTTTATAGCTCTCCAAGTTCTACTTGGCTTGTGTAATTGCCTCTGTCTGAAGCCTATGACTTTAAACGGATTGAGTTTGTTTATCCCCAGCTAAACTCAGAACCCTGGATAATCTGTGCAAGAAAAAAAGAAGAAGATAATATCTCACGTCTGCTCAACGCTTCGCTTATCCAAACAAGCTCCGTTTGTCTCCCTGAGCAATAACACGTTGCTGGCCTAGATAAATATGACCCATGTCCCACAGTAACACAAGGAGGGCTGGGAAAAACACACACGCAGTCCCACTCTTATACCCGTATGCCCATTCAGCGCATGTATAAGCACAAAGGCACACATTTCAGAGCAGACAATGAGCGCCGGGTGAGTGCGATACCGAGTCTCCCTCGCAGATGCACACTGGCAGCACATGTTCTCCAAGGTCTGACACATTAAGGCAGAAGTCCTTTAATGGTAGTAATGGGGACAAAGAGAAGATTATTGCTTAAGCAAAAAAACAATGAGCACCAGCTCTCAGTTGTGGTGTTTTAGTGAAGCAGCAGGCGGGCACATTCCAGGACAGCTGCCAGAGACAACGGAGCACCGGAGAGCAAGGAGAGAGAACAGCCGTACAGGGAAACACAACTGTGCTCATTTGGCTTCTCTTTCCATCTGCAATAACAATCATGACTTTGCAGAACTAGCAGCATAATTAACTTGAGGAAAATAAAGTTTCAGGCATTGTTGTGCATACCTCATTTCAAGTATTATTATGTAAACCTCAATGATAAAGAGAAGCCCGGCTTGATGGATTTAGGTCATTTAGATAAAAAGCCAGACTCACTGTCATGCTGCATCTTCTCTTATCGACCCGCTATTATAAAACAGGACACAAAGGACGGCGTATTTAATAAATGAAGTCATCTTAAAAACTTATTTCTGTTACCAAGTGAATCCAAAGTAAAGTTTGCATTTGGATAATGAAGTGAACACTATGCTACGTGTTTGTTTTTCTACCCCCACATCAACTTTTCAGAACTTTTCCAAACCAAGCAGTCTTTAAACACTTGACAGGGTTTTGACAAGAGCTTATCTCATCGGGCCTTAATCATTTCCCACATTTTTGGGAAAAGTGGAAATCACAACTGTCAATTAAAGAACAAAGAGAATCTGATGGATTTTACCAATATGTATCAAACAGATTACAAAGGCAGATTGTCAACTTTAATTAAGTTCAAGCTCAGCCCACACCGTTCCAGTTTCGGCTCTCTGCCTACTCCCTGGTCTCAGCCTCACTCCAGACTCTGCTGGGACTCTGAGGTTGAGACAGGGAGGGGTTTTTTTATTGTGCGAGGAGCAGAAATCACACAGAAGTTTGAACTATTTAAACCAAAAAGCTAGCTAGTTAGCTGAACTGCATGACTGCTCAGCTGACTTTCAGTGAATTGGATGTCACAGAATGTCCTTCATCTGAATTCAGACATAACCAAGGTCCTGTTGGGAACTACCAAACAATGTGGGGTGTTTCTGGATTCTTTGTTTTCCTACAAGCTGGTTTGTGAGCTCCTAAGCTTAAATTAAGAAAGAAAAATCCACATTTACAAGGTTTACTTTTTCTGCCTTAAGAGATTTTCACAAAACTTTCATCCTCAAGAACTCAATTTTTCAGACCAGCACACAGCTAGTTTCAACAGTTGGTGCTTTTCTCTTTCGTGTTGAATGTTTTAAATGGATGACTTTTTTTTTTTTTGGGGGGG
>VUQG01020504.1:0-17074 GCA_015106755.1 Etia nguti | reverse complement strand
GAATAGTCACACGAATTAACACACGAATTAAGAGTTCTGTCGATGAGAAAGTAATCAATCCTGGAATAAGAATGGTGCACCTGGGAGAAAAACGAAAATTTTTTGATTGAAGGGTTGCGAAATCTCCATGGATCAATAAGATCATTCTGCTTCATAAAATCTGAAAATGTTTTAGACATGGATAGATGATGGAGTCAAATTACGGGGGACTAGATCGATCCAAGATTGGATCGAAAACAGAATTCAGGTCTCCCCCGAGGATCAGCAAATGGGTATTCAAAAAGGGGATGTTACTCACCAATCTGTTAGCGAATTCAGCATCATCAAAATTCAGGGCATATACAGCAAAACCTTTTTCTGCATTAGGGTACCAACAACAATGATGTATCTACCATTCTTATCAGCGATGACGCTGGTCGATGAGAATTGAACTTTCTTATTAATGAGAGGGCAACTCCTCTGGCTTTCGAATTAAAGTTTGAGTGAAAGACCTAATCCACCCAAGGGCAATATAACCTATAATGATCTTTAATGCGAAGATGAGTCTCCTGTAAAAATGCTATAGCTGAATTTAGACGTTTCAAGTGAGTGAAAACCTTAGATCTCTTAACAGGGTCACCCATACCTCTGATATTCCAACTAATGAATCTAAGAGGCATGCCTCACAAATACACCCCAAGTCTCCACAGAGCAGAACAAAGGAGAGCAGTAGCAAAGTAGCAAAAATGATTCACCGAAGTGAATGTACTAACTGGAGCCCAAATAAGAATAAAAGCAAGAGGGAAAAAACCTCCCGCCGACTTTCCCACTATATAACAGTGCGCGTGTAGCAATAAACACGTTAGAGAAATAAAATAACATTTATAATAATAAAAAAATCTCACAGTACAAAATGTTGTTTCATCAGAAGGTGGACATTCCAACAAAACAGCAAAAGTACATAAAGTAAAATAAAATAAAAACAAAAGATTTTAAAAAACCCAAGCCCTGTGCAAATCAATGCAGTAAGCTTAGAAAAGATGGTGCTGGACTGAACCGAAGTACAAGAGTATAATATATGAATTTAGTATCATTATACAACAATGAAAATAAAAGGAAACGGCACACCAACAGTACAATAAGTAGCGCAGCGCACTAAGAAAACAATGCACAGGTAGCGTTGATCCTAATGACAGCGTAAACCCTTAGCACCATTGCAGCACCGAACCGAAGGGCTATTGAGGCTCACCCAGATATCAAAGTTTTGACATAGTCACTGGCTTCCACCGCTGAAACAAAGTCCTTCTCAACACCCTTATGTGTGATGCGAAATCGCGCTGGGTGAAACGGGCCATACCGGACCCCCTCAATGCCACGGAGTTGCTGCCTGACCGTATTGAATGCAGCCCGAGCCCGTGCTACCCTGGCAGTGTAGTCGGGGAAGATTGAGATGGTCCAGTCTCCAACTTTAATCTGTCGGCGTTCTCTAGCACGTCGTAAAATGTCAACACAGTCAGTGTGGTAATGAAACCTGCATTCAATGGTCGCCAGGCTTAGGTGTGGGTTGGAGGGTCCTGTGGGAACGATCCAGAAGCTGCTCCTTCCCCAGATCAAATGCTTCCTTCAGCAAGGAGGCTACGGCAGCAATGGTGCACGTGCCAGGGCCCTCCGGCACTCCCACTATCCCAACATTGTTACACCGCGTCCTAGACTCAAAGTCTTCACATTTATTTTCCAGCTTGGTTACATGAGCTGTGAGACCCTTGATAGTGTTTTTCATCTCAGCTATATCATCAGAGCACACAGTAAGTGCGTGCTCCATCTCCCTGACCGTACCTTTTAGCTCGGACATGGTAGCGTCATTAGCAGCTTTGTCGATCGCCAGCTGCGTCTTCACCGCTTGCAAGTCGAACTTGATGGTAGACAAAGCATCACCGAGAGTATCCTGAAGTTCTTTTTTTAAAGATGTCGGCGATATCTTTCCTCAGCGAAGCCAGCAACTCGACCTTAAGAGCTTCAATATCAGGATTAGCTTGGCACGAGGAGGGCTTTACAGGAGACGACGGCTCACTCGAGGATGTGGTCGCGGTTTGCAAACTAGGCCTCAGTTGTGTTTGAATGGTACTACGAGTGTTAATATTTTTTGCTGCCATTTTACGCAGTCCCGAGTAAAACTTCTCAACACAACAAACTAAAATTATGGCCAAAAAACCAGAATGGACAACAATTTAATTGAAATTGGCGGGAGCTCCCAAACTCACGTCCTACTCCATCAAAGCTCAACCGGAAGTCCTTTCATACTTCCTTTTTAAAGTGTTCCTGTTCTGCTTCATCAGCTCCACCCTGATGAAAAGCTGCTGAGTGTTACCTGGTTAGCGTCACACCTTCATAAATGTGTCAGGTGTCCTGTGACCTGTCAAGAGACGCTTCGTCTGCCTCACCAGCTCCTTGAACACAGGTGACGTTGTGTGTCTGCTTCCTGCGCAGGTGACGGTGTCATGGCTGCCTTCTTCACCAAGTTACCCTCCTAAACATCTCACCAACATAAACACTGTAGAAACCTCTCGTCTGAGGAATCGAATCAAACGCACCCAGCACAAGACGTGCGTGCACTCGAGGGATGACGACCTCCCATCTGAACGGGCATGTTGCTGGAGAGGGAGGAGGAGGAGGAGGAGTAGATGAAGAGCCGAGGGGAGGACAGCAGCACCGAGAAATGGCCGTGGACTGTCCAGGAGACCTGGGCAGCCGAACGCTGCCTCTGCGGCGCTCCGCTCAGCTGGAGAGGATACGACAGCATCAGGTTTGACCACACGACACAGAGAAACCTGCGTGGGTGGGGGCGTTTAGCTTCAGGTGTTCAGCTTTTAGAGGGGCTGTGCATGTTTCACTGTTAGGGCTTCTCTGTAACGATTAAAGCACACCTGAGTTAACCTGTGCACCCTTCTGAGGCTCAGGTTAGCCAGTGCTCATCAGGGTTCCTGCAAACAGATCTCTGATAATTGAGTGCAGGAAACTTCAGGAAGTGCATTGTGGGTAAACTTTCAGGCTGATTTGAGCGTGTGGGGGAGGTGTCCACTCAGAATGAGCTGGAGCCAAAACAACACTGAGATTTAGTTTCTTGGAGTGGGTGTGGGATAGATTTGGTTGATTTTTCAGTCCTGAGAATCATCCTGTAATGTGAAGGTTTTACCTAATGTGGGGTTCATTTATGTAACATACTCACGTGGGCTTTTAACACACAGCCAATCACAGCTCAGCGTGCACAGGTCCGTGCAGAGATGAGGACGCTGTGTGTGCTCTGATGCATGAGGAATATGGAGGTCCTCCTGTGTGACTTCCTCTACTCTGTGTTTGTGTGTCAGGAGGACCTTCGGCGTCGTAGAGAAGAGGAGGGTCGGCAGCTGGATCTGAACGCCTCACTCAGACTCAGGAACCTCTCCCAGAATCCCTACAGCGGGATCGACAACCCCACATTCCTGCAAGACACACCGCAGCTGCCGGCGTTCAGCAGCCAGCACACACACGCGCTGCTGGGTAACACACACACAGACACAGAGCAAATATTACTGTGCAGATCTGAGGGGGACCAAAGGGTGAGGAGCTGGAAGTTAAAGAGATGCTGACAGAGTTGAAAAAGGAGGAAAGTGAACAGGAATGTCAGACGCCAGTCAGGGAGGGAATTCCTCAGGGAGGGAGTGAAGCACACGAGGGCGACATAATTAAGAGTTTGTTTGTGGAGCGGCAATGTCGACACACACAGGAGCACACACTGTTCATCTCAGATCAGGTATGTGTGTGCTTGCTTTGAACACGTGTGCTCTGTCTCTGCAGAGTTGGAGGAGCTGCTGCTGTCGCTGAAGCAGGTCCGGGGCAGCCTGTCGGACCAGCAGAGTCAAAATGACATCGAGTTGGTCCTCGCTCTGCTGAACAAGGTAATATTAGTGAGTGAGGCACACGGCCTCGGCTCGCTGTGTAATTGTGGCTTCTTTGTGAGACTCTGGAGTTAAAGACTCGTCACTGCTGTCTGAGCTGCAGCTTTGTGGCCTCGGACGCTTCGAGGTGGGGCTCTCTCCTGAGCCAAGGCTAACCTTTAGCTCCTGGGTCTGGCCCTGACGCGCGGTGAGAGACCCTCGGGCTGATCGTGACTCTTCAGCTGCTCTCACACGGTGCAGGTGTGCACTGACTGTTTGTGTGTTTTTCTGTTGGTTCGGGAGCGTACCGGGTGGCAGCAAACAAACACAGACCTGGCAAACTGCACTTTTCAGTGCATGAAACGGGAAGAAGGAAAAGGCGCGCGCTCATCGTTTTCTTTGACCGTGATGTGGACCGTGACCACAGGGTCACAGCGTCACCGCCGGGTTACACTGCCGTTTGAAAGCTGTCACTCAGCAGAGTGACTCAGCAGAGTGACAGCTGCAGTGGGATCGGTTTCTAACAGAGCTTAAATCTAAAATCATCCTTATGTGCTTGGAGGGCCCTGAAATGTACGAGCTGACATCACTTTGTGTTGCTGCTGTTTTAAGTGGTCATCGTGACACCGCCTGCCTGCCGCTCTGCAGGTGTTGCTGTGGGTCCACAGGTAGCACTTAGAGCTGCAGAAACACGGAGACGCGAGGTTTTTAAAATCCGCTCAGAGGTTTAGGTTTAATCTTTGTCACAAAGTCGTGTGGAGTCATGTGGCTGTATTCAGCCAGTCAGATGCATGAAAGAGCACATTCCTGCGATGCTTTGGAGTCACAAAGTCAACCCTCCTGAATCGTACTTCAGAGCCTCGCTGCTGCCTGAAGCCATTCGCCCACATAGAGGCGTCTGATTTCCAGCCTGAGTGGTTTTCGCCCTAACACACTCTGCTGAAGTTTCATGTTTTATTTCTGCCACACAGATTACTGCAGGACTTCCTGTGAGCACCGTCAGCTCATTCAAATAAACTGAACTGATAATTTGAGGAAACTCTTACTCTTATTAGACTCATATTTCCTCCCAGTCATGACCTGAACAAGGGTTTGTTTTCACAGCGTCACTGTGCAGCTAACCGGCAGTTTGAGCTGCGTTTAATCATCAGGTAGAAACAGCAGAGCATGTTTCCTCCTCTTCTTCTCCTCTCTCGTCTCGTTGTCTCTGCTTCACAGGTTTTTATCTCTAAATCTTTCTTTTCTGTTCTGGTGACATAAACTTGACTTCCAGCATGAAGCAGAGCTAACGTAGACCACACCAGCAGTGCAGCCTGAGAACTGATGTAGCTTTACTGTCTCACCTGTATCTCACCTGTAGGCGATAAACGAGCGTCTGATGTGTGGTGATGCAGCATGAAACCATAGTGATGCAGATTAAATGCAGCGTTAATCTCATTAATATGATAAAGTTCATGTAAAAATAAGCTCAAAATCCCCTCGACTGTTGCGAGCTCTGAGGATACCGAGGTCTTCATCCAGATGCTCAGCCATGTTTATACTGACTCTGAGCCGTCGACTCGAGGTTCACTTTAATATTTTAAATCTGTTAAAATAGAATCCAGTAGAATTCACTATTCACTTTGAGCTTCTTACCAAGTGTAGAAGTTAAAGAAACGCCATCCATCTGAGTCCACCTGCCGGTGGATTTACAGTCAGAGGTCAATACTTCAGTCATAAAACTGGAGCTTTTGATGAATGTGAACTTGGTTTCCTGAGGATTTAAACCAGTTTTTGACTCAGCGCAGCAATGAGTGGGAATAAATGATAGCATAGAGGAGCGTTTCTCCCTCAGAGTCGATGACGTCTTTGTTTTTCTCTCTGCAGTCGGACTTCCAGTCAGCGCTCAAGATCCACAATGCCGTGGCCAGCAGCATGCACCAACCGTCTCCACCGTACCCCCACACGCAGCAGGCGCTTCCACTCGCCATGGAGGTAACACAGCTGTATTTGAACTGCCGTAATGAAACAGACGGAACAGAGAGTTTACCCTTCATCAGTCTGAATTTCTACTAAAACCTTAAAGCTGGTTTACAATAGGTGATCTTTTTTTATTTCTTACCTCTTTGTGCAGCAGATCAAACTGAGTTAGTGGTTGTTTCTCCAAACCTGCTGTGAGGGGACAGCACAGCGGTCACACGTTCAGTTTAGTATTTTTTTAGACACTTTGTGTTTTCACATTGCTAATGTGAGGTTTCCTGCATAATTTGGGCCATTTTTAATTCACCAACATCGTTCATCGTGATTTTTCTTTTCTTGTGGAATCACACAGGTGATTTATCAAAACAACACCTGCCTTCTTATGACTGAGAAAACTCAAACTTACAGTGAAACTAACACAGACTCAGCTGAAACAACTCAGTTTAACTAAACTCAGCTAAAATCACATCAAAGACTAATCCGAAAATACAAAAATAGAACTTTTCAATAACAAACATTTAAGTATGGATTTCCTCAAATTTGACCTCCTTCATGGTAAAGGTGTCTGTCAATAACACTGATCCGCACACACAGCTACAGACAGTCAGCAACTCTGGCAACCGTCGGTCGTTAGGGAGAAACTGACCTGACCACCAGCAGACTGCAGCGGTCACCTGTAGCAGCAAACGCTCGCCACGCGGTGGCAGCGAAACACAAACGTGCGCCTTCAAAATAAAAGTCCAGCTGTTCCAAGCTGCACATTCAACCCAGCGCGACTCCTTCCATGTCAACTGCGGGTGACCATGGCCACCACCTAGCAACCAAAGCAGTCAGAGAGAGATTTTTGGTGCAGCGCTGATTTCAGCGAGTGAGCGGTGTCTCGGACAGCGTGGCCGAGTCCAGCTTTGCTCGGTTCTCTGTAATGTGTTTGTTGCACCGGCGCTGCCATAGAAACAGCTGTTCTGTTTCACTGTTTGCACACGAGGCGAGGAGCTGACACAGAGGTCCCAGAGTTTTCCTCCGAGCAGCGAGACCTCGGGCCAGATGTGATGCAGCGGTCGGACTCGTCCAGCTGCGTGCTCCACGATGTTCTGCCGGCCATCTGTGTTTCATCCACATTTGTCCTGGGATCAAACTTGTGTGGTTCCCTTTCCCACTGAGCCCAGAGTCTTCCTCAGTGGTTGTGTCTGGTCCATCAGACTGTCGGCCTGATTGACTCTGGGAGTTTTCCTGCTTGTCGGTGAAAGCGAGGCTAAGCTTGGTGATGGGGTTGGTGCTCCTCGGGCCTCATTTCAGAGGCAGCTCAATAAAAGCAGCGCATCATTCATGTTGGCGTCTCCACCCCCTGCCCTGCATTTGGCTTCCAGAATCAAAGAGAAAAGAAGAGCTGGCATTCACGCTGTCCTCACAAACATGCTGCTTCTTCATCGGGAACAAAGCAGAAACAGGCTTCAGCAGTGCAGGAGGATGGTTTCAGTGCAGCCCACCGCTGTTCACGTCAGAGATCTGCCTTTAATCTTTAGTATAACAGAACCAAACTGTTTCCTGTTAACTGGTCAGTGTGTTAAAGTCCTTCCAGCACTGCTCATGAACCACTTCAGCTGTAACACTCGTGTGCTTACTAAACCCACACCAAAGGTTTCCTCCTCTTCTTCTTCTGTTCTTCTTCACGTCATCCCAACGCTGATCAATGAGCTCGGTGTGTGTACAGTAAGTACAGTCACTTCATCAGTTTTTACACTCTGTGATCTTTGTGATGTCACAGAGGGCGGTATACAATCATGTGAGCCACACCCACTGCTGGTCATACATCTGTAGCAACCAGAAGAGCATTGTCTTAAAGAGGGAGGAGCTCAGAGCCTGTGTCAGTCAGAGACATCGCCAAGGCTGGAATGAGAATAAGAAGGATTATTGTGAGCTGTGAATCTGGCAAAGCTGCTCTGAAGCTGGAAATGAGCAACTTTCAAACCCACACCACAACTCGATGCACACCCTCACTGAACTGTAACACGGACGTCTTCAGCTGTGACGTGTGTTTTTAGTAACCATTAGCACCACAGTGAGGAAAGGAAAGTGAAGGAAAACACGGGTGTGTTTTTGTCTGTCCATCCATCCATCTTATTCCACTTATCCGGGGCCGGGTCGCAGCTCAGAGGGGCCTCCTCCTGGTAGGACATGCCCGGAACACCGCGCCCAGGAGGCGCCCAGGAGGCATCCTTGTCAGACGCTGAACCACTTCAACTGGCTCCTTTCGATGTGGAGGAGCAGCGGCTCTACTCTGAGCCCCTCCTGGATGGATGAACTTCTCACCCTATCTCTAAGGGAGAGGCCAGCCACCCTTCGGAGGAAGCTCATTTCCACCGCTTGTATCCGCGATCTCGTTTTTTTGGTCACACCCACAGCTCGTGACCACAGGTGAGGGTGGAGACGTAGATCGACTGGTAAATGGAGAGCTTCACTTTTACACTCAGCTCTCTCTTTACCACGACAGACCGGTGCAGCGCCCGCATCACTGCAGCCAAAGCACCAATATTTATATTTTTGTCATGATTAGAAACTTTGGTCATGTTTAATGTAAAAATCCACATGTGGAGCAGGAGATGTGACAGGAAGTGATCACAGCGGGGATGTCTGCTCCTGTTTCAGGTCAGGAACCTCCTACAGGCGTGCCACAATAAAGAAGGACTGGAGCTGCACAGCCTGCTGTCAGACACACATCTGCAGGTAAACACGCACACACCTACACTCGTTTTCATATCTTAGTGAGGACATCTAATTGACATAATGCTTTCATGCTTTCCTTAACCATCAAAAATGAAAACCCTCAGCCTCAATTTGAGCATAACCTAACTGTAACCCTGACACTGTCTCAAAAATGTCTTCGAAACTTGTGGGGATGGGACTGTTGGTCCTCACAAAGATGTCTAAACATTTACAGTCACACACAGATTTCTCAGTCTTCAGACTGCTAACACAGCTCTGTGTGTGTCTGTGTGTGCGTGTCTGTCCGCCTGTGTCTGTGTGTCTGTGTGTCTGTGTGTGTGTATGCAGTCGTTGCTTCTGGCCCATGACAGCATAGCAGAGATGGAGATGCAGCCGGAGCCGCTGCCCGCTGAGGGCGAGATGCTGACGCAGTGGGGAGGAGAGACCGTGAAGATCGTTCGCATAGAGAAGGCCCAAGACATCCCGCTGGTACACAGACTAACACACACACACACACACGTTTACTCTCTGACTTGTTGACCGAGGGAACCGATTAACCTTTGAAAGCTGCTCATTAAATATGCAAAGGTGTGGGTCCAGATTTGACCCATTTTAATTAGACGTGAAATCTGAGGGTTTGAAAACAGTCGACCTGTGTTCCAAACGACAACAAAATCATAAAAACAAGTCCTGGCGTTTGATGCCAGGACTTGTTTTTAGGTAAACCTCCATGACTAGTGTGATTGGTAGCTGCACATGTTCATCAAACGGTGAAATGCACCGTGTGCCGTTTGCTCTGCAGGGGGCAACTGTGCGGAATGAAATGGACAGCGTGGTGATCAGTCGCATCGTTCGTGGCGGAGCGGCTGAACGAAGCGGGCTTCTGTCAGAAGGAGACGAAATCCTGGAGATTAACGGCATCGAGATCAGAGGCAAAGACGTCAACCAGGTGTTTGACATCCTGGTGAGTGTTTCGCTTTCTTCACGTACGAGCACAGGTTTGACTCTGGCTCTGCATCGTCTGTGAGCTCAGGCGCTGTCATGTGAAGCGGATCAGTGGTTGGAGCCGATTTTGTGTCTTTGTGTCTAAACAGGCCGACATGCACGGCCTCCTGACCTTTGTGCTGATTCCCAGCAATCAGAGCAAACCTCCTCCCATCAAAGAGACTGTGGTGAGTGCTGCGATATGAGAGGAACACCTCGTTCCTGACGTGGTGAAGTGATGAGAAGGCTTCCTCTGACCCCATGACTCTGCTCCGCTCCTCAGGTCCACGTGAAGGCTCATTTCGACTACGACCCCTCGGACGACCCCTACGTGCCGTGCAGAGAGCTCGGCTTGTCCTTCCAGAAGGGAGATATCCTGCACATCATCAGCCAGTCCGACCCCAACTGGTGGCAGGCGTACCGGGACGGAGACGAGGATAACCAGCCGCTTGCCGGCCTCGTGCCAGGTACGGCGGTCTGACGCCCAGAGGTTTTTATCTCAAGGGTTTGAAGAATGCTGCATGTTGTGAGCGCGCTCAGAGCGTTTGATTTGGATAACAGAAGGCAGAGGTCTGATTGGCAGGAACCTTTGACCTCTGTGACCGCATGACTGTTAGAGCGGTTAATTGTGGCTTCGCTCTGCAGACTCCACACCAAACAGAAAGTGATGTTTCACCTCGTTTGCAGTACCACCTTCTTACCACCTCGGTCCTAAGATCCAGCTGCCCTCGGGCGGCATCAGTAAGCTCCGCCTTCATTTCTGATTGTCCGTGGCGTCAGCAGAATTCCAGCTGATGTGCTTTTCCAGTTGTTCCCGGGTTTCCGGGCGATCCCAGGCCAGATGATGTCAGATCTCTCCGGCTGATTTTGGGTGTCCCTGGGGTCTCCCCCATTTGAGCGTGCCCAGAACTCCTGAAAAGGGAGAAATACTGCTCTCACGTGAGCGTGGGTTCACCTCTGTTTGTTTTCATACGTTAGGCTAAAACGTTTCCTCGTGTTTGGCGTGAACGTGTCTTCGGGCGTCCGTGAGGTCAGCTGTTCAACATCAGGACGCGTCCGTGTTTGGAGGAAAACTCCGAGCTGCTTTTGTTCTCGTGTCAGCTGTGCAGCTCTCTGCTTGTGTCTCCACAGGGAAGAGTTTCCAGCAGCAGAGAGAAGCCATGAAGCAAACCATAGAAGAAGACGAGCCCGAGAAGTCTGGTCAGTTCCTGCTCCACCCACGTTATGACCTCATTTCTGTAAAAACACGTCTGGGGTTAGAGGTCATGTGACTCGTGCATTGAAGTGGTGTCTGTTTGCAGGTAAGCTCTGGTGTGGAAAGAAGAACAAGAGGAAGAGGAAGAAGCTGCTGTACAACTCTCACAGGAACGATGGTGCGTCAGTCTGTCCCCAAACGCTTAAAGGTGGTGAGGAGGCGGAGCCTCAGCTCCTGTTCTACCCTCACTCAAACTCCAGATCCCTTTTTTTCTCGTCTTTTGCTCCAGATCTCGATAACGAAGAAATTCTCACCTATGAGGAGATGGCGCTGTACCACCAGCCGGCCAATAGGAAGCGGCCGATTGCTCTGATTGGTCCGAGCGGCTGTGGGCAGGAACAGCTCAGGCAACGGCTGCTCAACAGTGAACCAGAGCGCTTCGCTGGAGCCATACCTCGTAAGAATCAGAGTGTGCGTGTGGTGTGTGTGTGCGTGTGTGTGTGCGTGTGCGTGTGTGTGTGTGCGTGCGCACGCGCACACAAACTAACGTGTCTGTGTTGTAGACACGACACGGAGCCGTCGGGAGGGCGAGCAGAGCGGTCGAGACTATCACTTTGTTTCTCGTCAGACCTTTGAGGCTGAGCTGGCAGCTGGTGAGACCTTTAAAATCTGTATAATCTGAGAATATTTGTGATGAGGTCATTAAAATGTGCTCGATTTAAAGTTAAAAATGGTTTAAACCCTCCTAAAATGCAGCTTCATCAGAGTGGAGAAGAGCTATGATGAGTGTGTCCCCCAAACATTTATCCTGAGGCTGAAATATGGCAGCATGGACTCTCATGTAGTACCAGTTTGTACCACAAGGTGGAGTCAGTGTGCTTTATTTAAACTGCAGCCTGTGAGAAGTTAAAGACCTCCAGGGTGTCTGGAGGTCTTTAACTTCATGTTGGTGTGAATTTTGTTGTTTTTGTGTTTCAGGGAAGCTGATCGAGTCCGGAGAGTTTGAGAAGAATCTGTACGGGACGAGTACGGACTCAGTGAGACAGGTCATCAACACTGGAAAAATCTGCGTGCTGTGTCTGCACACACAGGTGTGTATATGAGCGTGCACAAACAGACACAGACGTTTCTGCTGTATTGAATGGTCCTGCAGGGATGTAATGGGTGTAAACTGTAAGCAGAGCTGTGTGCTTTGTGTTTGCTGTCAGATGATTAGACTGGATTAATGCGATTCATGTGGCAGGAGGCGGGGTCAGTGTGAACGCTTTTCAATGGAAGAAACCACACAGTTGTCTCTGAGAGCTGCACGCTGATGGCCTGTATGTGTTCTTACTAAAGCAGCAGTGAAGGCACGAGTGGGGAGCTGGGCGTGGTTTATCTGCTGCTTGTGTTTTATGTTGACAGTGACTTCAGCTGAGTCTTAATAATCCTAGTCTGAAGGTGATGATCAGCTGATCCACATGGTGACTTCCGAGCTCTCAGGCCCCCATCGTGCTGCCTCCACCTGTAGCTGTAGCACAGCTGCAGCACTGTTTTTATCTGCACTGGGTCTCAAACTGATTTCACTGCAGAGGCTGAAGCAGAGTTTAAATATGAGCAGCAGCTACTTTCAGCTGTGTTATTCTTATTGATCTCATCTTAAGATGAGGCCAGCTCCCAAACCCCGTCTGAAGAACAAAAGCTGTGCTGCTTCATTAGTGTGAAGTGTCACAGGCATGTGTTTTCAGCTGAAAAGTAATCTGACTTATACAGAGTGATTGAGGCTCAGTGATAAATGAGTGAATGGCTGTGAGGTTAGTGAACAGCCTGCAGAGAGAGTCACATTTGCATGAAATAAATCAGATGACGTTCTTGGAGCTTTCAGACTGACTTTATTCAGAAAATCAGAGGAACAAATGTTAATGTTTCAGCATTTGAACAGAATTAAAATTATCAGCTTTAGAGTTTGGAAACAAATCATGTGAGAGAAGCTTCCTGTGTTCTGTCACTCAGGATGTGGCTTCAGGGATGATGTCGGATTGCTTGATGTTAAACTCTGTGCTGCTGTCACTGTGTGAATCGGCCTTTCTTTGCAGCGATGCCTGGGTCTGGAGAATGGCTTCTTTTTGCTCCTGCACCTCTGGCTGCACTTTTAATACAGTTATCATTAACCATGTCCTGTTCTGGGAAGCATCTGATCTACTCAAATGTATTGTCTGGTCTGTAACACCGGAATATATTTGTGTAACCGATCTTTTCTGCAAGAGCTTTGAGAGCATTTTTTAAATCATCGTCAGAAAACAATATCTGTTGTGTATGGTTGTTGAAACACGAGGGCATGCTGTGGCCAGTTTGTCATCAGTCCAATCAATTCCAAAATATTTTCCAAAGGTTTGTCTGGGTTTGCACATCTGTGTGCACGTGGAGACAGGTATGTGTACAGGAGCAAAAAGTTATTTTCATATTTTTTCTTCCACACATTGTTAATGTGTTCCAAAACGAGGCGTTCAGCATGGTCATACCCACGTTTTTTTTTCTATATACTTGTCTGTCAACATTGATTTTTGGGCTTTGTCCATTTGATCCAGGGGGATGTCTACAGCAGCACAGAACTGCCCCGATTCTAAATACCTGCCAAGGAAAGGAAATTTCTAGTTTGTGCTGATTGTGAAGAAAAACACAGAATAATCCAGATGTTACCTGTGAGGATACTCACCTGATTGAATTGATAATCTGAGGCAGCTTGTTCTCAATCCCTTGATCCAGACTGGTTCCAACTGACAGCAGCAGGGCCAGCACGGTCCAGGACAGGAGACACCTCTGCACACCTGACATGATGTAAACTGCACACCTGCACAGGTCACATTGGTGTTGTTACACCTCAGCACGCGCTGACCTCTGCTAAAATTTCCTCCGCACTGCAGGACAGAATCGGGCTCACCTGATGAGCCGGAGTCGAAGCATCTCACCTGTGGAGTCGGGTCGCCGTTTGGTGACTGAGGCCCAGTGTGGCGGCTCGAGGGTTTATAACAGACACGCTGACTCGTCTCTGTCGGCTCCTCTGTCCAGAAAAATACATGTAAATGTTTCTGACTTACATTAACATTATCTCCTCTTCATGGAAATGAAAACAAACCGTCTCCAATAGTTCTCGGGAGGACTTCACCGGTGATAAAGTAGAAGTTGGACTGGAGTTAAATGGTTCAGAGTTCATCAGAGGACACAGACAGAGGAGTGAATGAGGCCTTTACTCTGCCATCTTTATCGTGCAGCTCTGACACAAATGCCTCCTCTAAACCACGCCGAGTATTTCCTGATGGGACTGATTCCAGCTGTGAGACACATCCCGACAGAGCCTGACAGAGTTCATGTGTACAGAGTTCCAGCTCTGATAAATCATGTGTTTAAAGAGGAAGCTAAACGTGAGAAACTCTGAACCTCTGAAAATGAGAGATGTGGCACTGTCGCTAAAACCTTTAAATTAAATCATTCACATCTTTGATTTTAAAATCCACTGAGTGTGTACAGAGGCAGAACTACTGAGTACTGCTTTAGGTCAAAGTTCAAAGCAGTGTTTTCAGAAAGTAGTCTGTCCCTAAGGTCTGCGCATCCAAACACAAGGACAACTCTATGACAGCCTGGATGGAGCTGAGCCCTGAGAACATCGCTAACGTAATAAATTAGCACAAAGTGCATCAGTTTACCTGAAGTCCTGTGAATGCACCGTTGGACTTCCTCACTGTGCAGCTCAGAGTTGAGCTTCTGTGCTTCCATGATAAAGATCACTCTGCTTATCTGGGCTCCGGTCACAGCGACAGCAGTCTAAGCATCGAAGCCCAGACCTCCCTCACCCCGGCCACCTCCTCCAGCTTGTCCTGGGGTCACAGAGTCGTCCGCAGGCCAGCTGTTAGGTACAATCTCACCAGTGAGTCCTGGATCTGCTCCAGCATCTCCTCCCAGTGGGACATGCCTGAAACGCCTCAACTCGCCTGTTTCATTGTGGAGGAGTTGCAGCTCTGCTCAGAGTCCCCCGAGCTTCTCACCCGGTCTCTAAAGAGAGGCCAGCAACAGAAAACTGATTTCTCCTGTTTATATTTGTAATGTTGTTCTTTTCAAAGCTTGTGACCATAGGTGGGGGTGGGGACGTGGATTGACCACTTAATTGTCATGCAGTTCTGAGATGTCTTTGTCTGTTTTAAAAGCTCAGCAGCAGCTCCAGCACTCAGAGGACAGGGGTTACGTTTCTGCCTGCTGATTCAGATAAAGGCACAGACACAGGAAGAGTGTCAAACAGCTGCCTCAGAGGCTCTCCATGCAAATAACAGCTCATCATCACGTCCACTGAGGATCCACGTTAAACAAGCTGCACTCATCACAAACGGACCTCATTTGCATTGAGAGCAGGACGAGGACAGCATTGTTCAGCACGTGGAGCAGACGATCCTGATAAACAGACACTGAAGTATGAATGTGACCTGTTCAGTGTGATGCTGCAGGTCCTCACAGAGCAGAGAGCAGCTCAGCTTTGAGCAACACGTCCACCTGCACAGAGACTCTGTGGCCTCACGTCAGCGTCCTCTGAAGAGGAGACCAATCAGGAGGTGACCTGAGATGTTTTGGCTTCCAGCTGTCAGAAGCTAATGGAGCTCTGTGGAGGTGGCCGGGTACACCTGCAGAAAGCCATGAAGGTGTTCATACCTGGTAACACCTGTGCTGAAGTGCTTTTTCCACTGTTTGCTCGATTTATACATGACACAATTACTGTGTGTGTGTGTGTGTGTGTGTTTCCAGGCTCTGAAGGTGCTGAGGAGTTCAGACTTGAAGCCTTACATCATCTTCATAGCTCCGCCCTCCCAGGAGCGACTTCGAGCCTTATTGGCTAAAGAAAACAAGAACCCCAAGGTGCTCGTCCGTTTGCTTTTGCCCATCAGCTTTGTTTATGCATGTGCGTCTCAGTACTAACGTGTGTGTGTGTGCGCGTGTGTGTAGCCCGAGGAGCTGCGTGACATCATCGAGAAGGCGCGTGAGATGGAGCAGGGCTGTGGTCACCTGTTCGACTCCATCATCGTGAACACGGATCAGGACAAAGCTTTCAACGAGCTGCTGAGACTCATCAACAAGCTGGACACGGAGCCGCAGTGGGTGCCCTGCTCCTGGCTGCGCTGAACGAACACACACACACACACACACACACACACACACACACGGCTGGAGCTCTGGGTCGGCGTCAGGACAGAAATCATCTGAGATTTTCAATTAAACTGGATCATACCTGTTCGTGTATTTGTTATTAAGAGTCAGAACGATAGAATGAGTCCTGCGTGAGCTGAGCAACAATAAAAACAATAAAATCATAAACGACGAACGAGACGGAGTAAAATCACACATCACAAAGAGCTCAAATTATTTCTGTTACTTTAGTGGGAACATGAACAATCTGGTCTCTGACCAATAAAAATGCATCTCAGCGTCAGCATTAAGCTCCTCCTCCTCCCCGCAGCACCTCAGTGTCCCAGCAGAGGGCGTGCCTCAGAGCATGTAGTGTCGCTGCCGCTGGATTGGTTCATGGCTTCAGCGTGTTTTTGTCCTCGCTCGTGGTCACGTGCAGACGGAGCTTTGCTCCTCACTGTGCGGCGATGCCGTCGTTCACCGTCACGCTCGCTGACAGATGCAGAGCTCTGTGTCCCGCCCCACTGAGGCATTCTGGGATACCTGGGGGCGAGCAGACTCGGAGCAGGTAGTTTATAATCCTTTTTTTTTCTTTTCATGACACAAACTGAAACTTTTCACCTTTGACCTTTTGCTCACTTTGTTCTCATTTGTTCTCGTTTTTAAACTTTTTCCTGGAATATTTATTCTGTAAATCGACACTGTCGCTGCATTAAAAAACTTTATTCTGAAAATCTCAGATGTTTGTTTCCTGTCGCTGACTCTGAATCAGTTTAAGAACACACACACTCTGACGTCAGACTGTTTCGGGATGTTTTTCTCCTCCTGTTTTTCTTGGAGTCCTGTTCATGTTGGACGTCGGTGCCGCCTCGTCGTCATTTTGTTTCTTTGTTTTTAATGTTTGTTTTTATTTGCTGTATAAACGCACTCACCTGTCCAGGTGAGGCTCCTCAGGAGGAAATGTGAAGATCAAACACTTTGGCTGCTGACTTCGCCCCCTCGGCCGGGCTGAGAGCGCAGACTTCCTGTCTGTCTGACTTTTACTGCACTTGTGATTTTTTTTTTTTTGTTTTTATTCAAACTTTATCATGATAAAAGCCTTTGAGCGGGTTGTCTCACTGACATCACTTCCTCCTTTCAAACAGACTCGTAGCTTCCTACCTGGAGCCACACTGGCTCAGAGCTGTGTGTG
>VUQG01020503.1:49838-60376 GCA_015106755.1 Etia nguti | reverse complement strand
ATAACTATAAAAAAAAAAAAAAAAAAAAAAAAAAAAAAAAAAAGACAGTGACTAAACTTTTCCCACTGTAATATGAAGTGTAATGCCCATTTTTTACAGCTTCACTGCTACTGTTTAACTATACGACCACATAACCTGTGCTCATTTAGCACAGGTTAGAATTTATAAGCTTAACATTTAATGTGGTTTCTGAGCTGATACATGTGTTTAAAAGCCACATGTTGACATCTCTAATATTTTTCTTCTGGTTTCACAGATCGATCCCTTCTATGCTTCCATCATCTTGTTTGTTGGGCGAGCTTGGGACGCCGTAACGGACCCCACAGTGGGCTTCCTGGTCTCTCGAAGCCCATGGACGCGTTTTGGACGCATGCTGCCCTGGTGAGGTTTTACTCCCTCCTAGTTTCATGGTGCTACACAGTCCGTTTGATTTGATGTACGTGACAAATAGACTTTCCTTCCTTAGTGAGGTCTCTGACAAACTATTTCCTTTACCTCACTGATAAAGCTGGGTTGCGCAGTTGCGTATTTGCTGTTGGAGCATGTGATCACAGGGTCTCCCATCAGCCCTGATGGAAGTTTTCCAACCGTATGATGTCAGTGTTTGGGGAGTGGGGAGGGGTGGGGCTTTGTTCTCTACTTTTGAAAAGCCAGAGACGTCTCTTAGGAGGGTTTGCTACGCGTCATGCTATTGCTGCTGTACTACTTCCTCATTGCCAGCATGTGCGGATGTGTCCATTCAAACTCTACTTCCCCCGTCTCTCATTCACCTCCTGCTATTTAGAATAGCATACTGAGAACTGTCTTTAGGTGAAGTGGATCACATTAAGTACTACGGTTTGAACTATAAACACCCTAAAGATGTCAAGCCATTTTTTTTAAGTTAAACACAGGAAGTTGCTTCAGGAGATAGTCTTCCACATAACCCACATTGTAGCTTTTGGTGACAAATACAACTCCAGAGCATTACAGGAAGCGCACAGTCTTTGGAAGTCTTCTTTGTGTGGTTATTTGACATAAAACCTTAAATATACAGAGAATAATATGAAAGGCTGTCTTGTATTTAGATTTGAATTCAGCTTGGATCTTTGTCTGTGTGTAGGAGGGCTGTGAAGCATGCCTGAAAAGGCTTGCTGATCGCTTTTCTTTTCAGATTTTAGCCCCTCCCACCACCCCCACACCACATTGTTCTGTCTATGGGCATCTTGCACAGGGTTATCAGCTCTAAAGTCTGATGACTTTTAAACCACTGTTCTCCGCACCGTCACACACCTGTGGTCTGTGTCGACGGAGACGTAATTCATATAATTCCGCTGATGTAAGAGACTACTGGGCTGTCAGTGGAGCTGCTAGTTATAGAGCTGTCAGCACAGAAGACGTTTCAGAGCCACTGTCCCTCCAGTACATGCAGTACTCTGTGGTGTGACGAGGGTAGAAATAAGCCAGCAGAGGTAAAGGGTGTCAGAGAGAGAGGATCTGTCGAGAACAGGATGTGTCAGAGAGCAAAGGCATCTCTTTAATGACCACCACCGGGAGGTGCGGGGTGTGTGTGGCACCTGTGTATTTACTCCCTTGCCTCCTTGATTAAACATATAATTTCCCAAGCTGGTTAGGAAATGAGCGTTGGGTAGGAAGTGACACGAGTGAGAGGAGAGGGTCCCCTGCCTGCCCACTAGTGTCTTTCCCCGTGTTAATGCAACCTCCTGGTAAATGTTGTGAGATTAAGCAAAAGGTTATGTAAGAAGATAATCAGGATAAAATTCCTTTTTGCATTAATTTTCCCTATACAGCTCTAATTTTAGCTTGTTACAAGTGGAGCGCAGCTACTTTCGTCACTGTGTCGTTCAGCTCGGGCCTGTAGAAACGATATCTGTCTATAGGAGGTAAAGGTCATATAATGTTTTAGAAATACGGTTTCTTTTCTTAATTTGATGCTCAAATGAATTCTAGTTAAACAGGTGTGGTATTAGAGTTCATTCAAAGAAAGTTTGTGGTAAATAATCTAAGTATTTGTGGCTATGATTTTTAGCTTTAATGTTGCAGCCTACATGGGCGTGTATGTTGCAAGTAGACCTGAATGACTAATGCAGAAGAAATCCCATACTGGCGAGACAGAGGTTCTCAGAGCTGAGAGTGATGGAAATGTTCCTCTCCAGTGATGAAATCGTTAATGGGAGTTCCTGTAAAGGAGTGCTTATCCCCAGATGATGTATAAAACTATATTAAAAGTCATTTCTTTGTCAAAAATTTGACTCCAGTTTAGGCATATTTATCTTTGCTTGAGAAGCAAATGTGCAAGAGGGTGATGGACTTTATCTCGTTACTGTAATTACTGCTGAGATGCTGATGTTTGAATCTTAAAAGTGGGTCACAGAGGAAGGGGGCAGGGATAAATTGCATCCACCAGAAATGGGGCGTGGACTTCTGGTTGTAGCAGGGTGAAGGGGGTGGTGGGGCATATTTAGTTTATATTATGGCTCTGTTCAGTTCAGACACATGTGCAGAAAGCAGGCAGGAAGCTGCAGAGGCAGTCAGAGCTGCTCTGTCTTTAATGCTCGGAAGCCACAGTGGGGGGAGGGTGACCGGAGCTAAGCGAGCTTCTCATTGGTCCTGCCCACAACACACCACTAGCTATTAGCCAATGGCTGCTCAGCTTTCAGTGCCTATATTACGTTTTAAAGAGTGCCTGAGGAATCCAGGAGGTTACTGAAGTTCAAGTTCTAGCAGAAAGAGTTTTCAGACTGAGGGCTTTCCTGTTGCTTATCTGATATCACTGTCAGCTTCTGCAGTAGGCTACAGTATGACCGGCCAGTTTAGAAGTCTCACCTAAAGAGTGATTTTTTTTGTTTTTTTTGTTCTCGATTCATTTCTGACTTATGAAAGCACAAAGTCAAAGACTACATTTTTTAAATTTATTTATTTTTTTACTTCAGCTTGTCAGCTACCAAGCCAAAAATGAGAAAATAGAGAGATAACTGTGTCACTCACACACAGAAGCTCTTAAGATAGCTTTTCACTCTTACTAAACTGTTGATAGACTTAAAGCTGCCACTTGCTGAGTTAATTCGCTGACAAAGTAGATAATGCTCGCTCTTGTCAGCACGGCTGTTTCAGAACATGTTTAAATGTGATGCAAGTCAATGCTTGTATGGCCTCTGGAGTTCTGCAAGGACGGTGCGAATCTTATCTCAGGCCTGCAGACAGTGAACACGTGCCTTTAAAAAACAAACAAGCCAAGCAACACAGTTTCTGCTGGTGATTTGTGTGGATGGCATTCCTTGCGTTTGTGTTCATCTCTCATGGGCTCGGGTTGATTACTGTATTTAAAAAGGGAAGAAGAAAAAAAGGAAGCATTCCTGAGCGTATTCTTTCATGTGGATGGATCATCTGTTCCAGCTTGTCCACCCTTTCTGTACACTCCCACACTGTGTTCAAACAAGGGTACAGTTAATCACATCACATGGGCGAGAGAGCAGACAGCACGTCGCTCCGCCTGACTTTTTCTCTCTTTAAAACTCTCGCCGCGGCGCGTGATTATGAATTGTTCACGGGGGCTCGAATTGATTGGCAGCGAGTTGTTCAGCTGTCCGAGCACTGTGGAGAGGAGTCGGGCCTGCTCTTGCTGTTGGACCACTCTGACTTAGGCATGACTTCACATCCTGTCCAAAAAGGTTCTTGCAGAGAGTGAATGGCCTGGCAGGATGCCGCGAACTGTGTCATATTCCATGTGTGTTTCTTGGAATGTGACACATCCACCAAGGCGTAACTGCAGGGCAAAATCTCACATCTCATTGGACTGTAGCTGTCTGACCATAGGAAGGAGGTGACTGGAGGGCAGGAAGTGTGCAAAAGAATTTCACTTCTGTCGGATTTTATTTTCAGTTAAAGTTCCTGTATGTTAGATATAGGTGTGAATTCAGGAAAACAAAAGATGCCTTTAATTGTCGTTCAGCAGCATTCCCCAAGTCATTCATCCTCTAGTAACCCTCAGATCAGGCCATACCTGAAGCTCAGCCTCCTCCTTGCATGTATCAGTAGACGGTTAACTAAAGTGCAGAACTGCTGAGGAAGTGTTGGCACAAGCAGAATAGAAAAGCCATGAGTAGTTACGCAATGAGAGACTTTGTTTGTTTTTAGGCCTGGCAACTGTTTACAAAATGAGATATGTTCCACACTTTGAATAGATCACGTTTTACATCGACTGACGTTGTTGCTGTTGTCATGTTTTCCTGCCCCCCGCCCCCCTTCCTGCTTTATCTCATCTGCAGGATCGTACTGTCAACCCCTCTGGCTGTGCTTTCCTACTTCCTCATATGGTACGTTCCTCCCTTTGAGAATGGCAAAGTCGTCTGGTACCTCTTCTTCTACTGCCTCTTCCAGAGCCTCCAGACTGTGAGTACCACATGTGCGCACACAAACATCCCCACCATAACCTTTCATTGTAGGGTTCTCAAAGTATGGCCTGCAGTCAAACTGGTCTTTGGTGACGTCGGAGGGAAAGAATGTTCCCCTCTGTATTTCCTTCTTCCGTGTATATATCATATTGGTGTGTAGCACCTCAGGAGACGATTGGAAGATCAAACCCAACTTCTTTAGAAGTCTGATATATTTGGATTATTTAGAAAACAGTTTCCTGTCTTCGTGCAGTGATTGTGATATCTAGGTGTCGATCATTTGATGAAACTGTTCTCTCACCTTCATACTCTTTGTGATTTCCCTCAGTGCTTCCATGTGCCGTACTCTGCCCTCACCATGTTCATCAGCTCAGAGCAGAAAGAGAGAGACTCTGCAACTGCCTACAGTGAGTATCGGCATGTTAAAGCACCGTCCTCTTAGATAAACCTCCTGGCGCCTCTTTACAATGCCTCCTTGTCTCCTCATCAGGGATGACAGTGGAGGTTTTGGGCACCGTGCTCGGTACGGCGATCCAGGGCCAGATCGTCGGCTTGGCGAACGCTCCCTGCGTCCCGGGGCCCGCCGATATCCTGGCGGAGCCGAGCAACTTCTCCGCGTCCGCTGGACTTAATGAGTCTGAACCTGTCATCTCCCTGGAGCACACGGTAACCAGACGCATTTATTAGTTGGCTAATTAACAAGTTGGTCTAATTAGACACGAGCTGATGACGGCAGATTGTGAAATCTTGTGAATTGCGCATTTGTTCCTCCTGTGCAGAGAGCGGCCTACATGATCGCGTCAGGTGTGATCTGCTTGATTTACATCATCTGTGCTGTTGTGCTGTTCTTCGGTGTGAGAGAACAAAAAGGTGAGCGTTTATCAGAGTCCACCATCCTTCTGTTGTTAGATCCTTTAACCACCTCGTTTAAGATTTTATCCCAAGCCAAAATCATTGATGTCAGATTCCCGATGGGTCGCACGTAAACGCTTCCTTCATTTGACTAGAGCTCTATGATTATGGGCTGAGGAAGCACACAGGCTTTGGTTGAAGTTTGCTCAAAGTGAAAGCCTTGTGACCTCATAATAAGATGTCGGGCTATTTCAGGGTGAGGCTTAAAGGCAGCTGCACATGAAAAGCGTCATTTAAAGTAAAAAGCTCAGAAACGGGACATCAGAACGTTTCAAAGGGAATTCTGCATCTTGGTTCACTCCCTCGTGTTTTTTCTCTTTTCAGAGTCTTCTCGTCCCAGGTCTGAGCCCATGTCCTTCTTTCAGGGGATTAAGCTGGTGATGGGGTATGGACCATATGCCAAACTGGTCATGGGCTTCCTCTTTACCTCGCTAGGTTTCATGGTGCGTACATGAAAGAGAGCCACACACACACTCACTTTATATTTTACTGTAAATGAATTTGTGTACAGGATAACTTTCCATGTGACGTTTGCCTTTCAGTCACTAACTTCAGCCTGTTTAGTCTCTGGCATGTTTGTGCTCCCAGCCAGAGTTTTCTTGGCCCCATGTGCATGTGCGCATGTGTTTGTATGTTCAAGCAGTACACTGAGTGACCTCTGTCCTCATCCTGCAGCTCCTGGAGGGAAACTTTGCCCTGTTC
The DNA here is from genome assembly GCA_015106755.1 of Etia nguti. NCBI lineage: Eukaryota > Metazoa > Chordata > Actinopteri > Cichliformes > Cichlidae > Etia > Etia nguti. Next base: position 54,368 of record VUQG01020503.1, on the reverse strand, counting down.
TGCAGCTCCACACTGGGTTTCAGGAACGACTTCCAGAATATTCTGCTGGTCATCATGGTGAGTAGAGACAGAGGAGTAGACAGACGGGTGGTTTATTGTGACACACACAGACAGATAGGTGCACTGTTCCCATAGAAATGACTCCAGCTCCCCCCTGGCAGACGAAACCCAGAGCAGCCTGTTTGTGTGGAATAAAATGAGCCATTAGCGTCAGAGCGCAGACAAAAGCCTTCTCTTGTAAATTGTCTTCAATTACAAAATCCACTCTGTACTCGGTCATAAAGGAAGGCTCCTGCACGGCTCTTTCAGTGATGTGTGACTGCTCGGCCCGAATGCCACCCCGTTCCCACAGACAGTAAAGAAGCCACAGTCACCTGCTTTCATGTCTCTCTTATATAAACCTGTGGAAGAAGGGGAGCAAAAAATCTTTCATATCAAAGAGTCACTCAAACGTCCCGACGAGTATTAAAGCTAATTAATCCACAGATGTGCTGAGTGCACGCAGCGCACAACTGGTACGGGGTGAGTAAGTGCAGGTTAGCGAGGGTGAAGAGATTAGATGCTTTGAGCCTTTACTTCACGGGAAGGATTATGTAGCCAAGGTAGTGACCATTAACCAGTACGTGCAGTCGCTGACATTATTTCGTTTAATCAGCACCAAGAGATGGTAATCTGTGATGATGTGTCAGGCTGATCTCATATCTTATAACAGCAACGATAAGATAAACCGAATCAAATTGGCAGGCATTATAAAAGCACGTACCTCAGACTGGCTGTCAGTCGAAGGAGCAAAAGCAGCAAAGGTCAAAAGTAATGAAAAACAGGGAGGAGGAAGGCAGAAAGAGCCTCCTGTGTGACGCCTGTTCATGTGAGGTACTCATTGTTTTCCAGCTTAGATGCACAGCACGTGCAGTCGTTCTTAAGGATGTTTGTATGAGAATGTCATGCTGCTCCGTTTCAGTGAGTCAGTTTGTGTGAAACTCACTTCAAAGTTGGTTTAGAAGATGAAAGCTGATGTGCAATGTTGATATTTAATTTCTAAAAAAAAAAAAGCTGGCGAGGCTCATGGGGCTGAAGGTTTGAGAGAAGTGTTTGCAGAACAGCAAGACTAATTTCAAGTGCATAAATTTAAAAACAGTGTGCGCATGTAAACTAAAGTGAAACTACATGAAAGAGGTCTGAAAGCCACAGATGACTGCGCAGAGAGACTGAAGTGACAGGAAGTTTGGGCCTTTTGAATGCATTCATAGGGAAAAGGTGGGAAAATACCGAGAACTCTGTCGCACAATGGCCGGGTGTTCTCTCGCCACCTTGGTCAAACACACGATGCCCACGATGATTCGGGGGCAGTCCCGCCTCTTCATGTCCTCTTTAGGTCAGATAATATCTGAAGTGCTTTGTGACTGCACCAGATGTCTAACATGCTTCTCTTCTTTTGTGTAACAGAGATGAAGGGCGTTGGAGAAACTTACAGGAACTTACCTGAGTTTTGGTAAAACAGCTGGTTAACCACACTTGTTTTTTTTTCCCCCCTCTTTCAGCTCTCCGCTACTCTGGCCATTCCCTTCTGGCAGTGGTTCCTGACTCGTTTTGGAAAGAAGACAGCGGTTTACGTTGGCACATTGGTAAGTCCCCGAAATCTTGTTAAAAGTATAAACAAACCGTAAAACTGAGGGGAATTTTTCTTTCTTAGGAAAACTGCTGCAGTGTCATTAAGAGACTTGTTTTGGGATTTAAATCTCTCACTGCTGTTATTTCCAGGCTGTGATTCCTTTCCTGATCCTGGTGGTGTGCCTGAAGAGTAACTTGGCTGTCACCTACATCTGCTCCTTTGCTGCTGGCGTCGGAGTGGCTGTCGCCTTCCTGCTACCTTGGTATGCCTCTCCGCTGGCTCGTATTTGATGACTTCATAGATAAAAATGTTTTTCTTATCAGGAATGCACATAAATGACCAAGCCTCGCATTTTGTGTTTGTTCAGGTCTATGCTGCCCGATGTTGTTGATGACTTCCAAGTGCAAAATCCCGACTTCACTGGCCACGAAGCTCTCTTCTATTCCTTCTACGTCTTCTTCACCAAGTTTGCTTCTGGAGTCTCTCTCGGCATCTCTACTCTTAGTTTAGAGTAAGCACTTGCACCAAGTTTAAGCATTTGCAGCCATTTGTTTAGAGTTTTAAGCAGTTTGCTGGGTGAGAGTCGAATTTCTCAGCACCCAAAATCCCACATCAAAGCAAGGAGTTCCTTTCCGTTCCATTAGATTACAGTGAGGCTATAGAGTGCATGTGGGTGCACATATCACATGAGTAACCACAGCAGTGTTAGCTTTTTGATCAGTAATTTTTTTACTTTTCTTTCACATCAATCTGCTGTGCTAAAAGCTAATAATTTTCTTCCTCTTCTTTTTAGCTTTGCGGGTTACATCAGCCGAGGCTGCTCTCAACCTCAGGAAGTGGACTTGACGTTGAAATTACTGGTTTCGGCTGCACCCATAGCTTTGATGGCGATTGGCCTGTCCATAATGTACTCTTACCCGATCAACGAGGAGAAGAGGCAAGCTAACCGCAAATTCCTACAGGACCTGAGGTAAGTGCGCTGACCCAAACGCTTCACCGTCTTCTGTGTGTGCACTGCATCTGTGTGAGGCAAACCTCCAACCGAAGCCTCTCGTCTCCTCACAGGGAGAACGAGGCAGACTCAGAAACGGACTCGGCAGAACTAGCCAATGTGGTCTAGCTCATTTTCCAGATGGACCAGTCGGGTGAACGAATGGCACTTTTGCACCGGACGGGACCAACGGACCCGCGCCTGTCGGATCACTGCCTTGTCCAGTAATGCTGCTGCTGCTGTTCCAGAAGTACTTGATTCACTCAAGTGTCATTGTTTCAGCCACCCTGAGGCCTTTTTGAAAGACAACCCTACCATCTGTGAATCTGTGACGTTTTCCTGGCACACTTTTCTGTTTCTATTTTTCTTTTAAAAAAGCCTTATTTTTTACATGTACGGTGAAAAGATCCTTTTCATTTTCCTTTTTTAGATTGGTCTTTCTCTCAGTCGAAATCACACAAGAACCATGAAAAGCGTTAAGAGCATGTTTTCATTAGTATTAATGGTGCTATCTGCTCCAGCCGAGCAGTTTTTCATCCACGCACGTTGAACGTTAGCGACCTCGAGAGGCTCTGAGATGTGAGCCTTCGATGCGAGGAACTTGAACAGCGATACAGCCTTAATTTGTTCCCCCCGTTTACGGGGTTTTAAAAAGCTGATGCAAACGTCAGTTGTTTTTTTCTTTTTTTTGTTGTTTTTTTAAATACACATTGTAATTTTACATTTTCACTTCATAGTTTACACAAACCAATCAGCCAGCCTGTTTCATCTTATTCCCATCCCACTGGCTTTTCTTATAAGAGGTTTTAAATGATGGGGATGTTGGAACTAGTGGCCAAACAGGAACAGCTGCGCTCTAAAGGGCTTCTTATAGTACTCCACCGTCACACTGAAACCACTACAGGAGTGAAAGCAGTTATTTTTTAAAAACATGACTGTGACGTCTGTTTATCCAGCGCTTGCATTATTTCCATTATTTATAAGGACAGCTGCTGATGGCAGGAAAAACCTTTTCTCTCAATGCTTTAATTTTAAGTGACTACAGGCACTTGTAATTTAGTGATATCATTATTTAAATATTTATTAGTTTTAATTTTTCCTTTTTTTCTCTTTTTCAAATTCATGTTTTCTAGAAAGCCGTGCTTCTTGGATTATTTAACTCTATTTAAGGCCTGTAAAGCTGTTGCCAATTGGGCAGTCAGGTTTTAACCTTCTCTGCTGTCTTTGCTTCATATGCATTTATAAAAGGGAAAAACATCAATTTGGAGTAGGAAGAAGGAAAAAAAAAATCAGATGATGGAAAGCAAAGTTCTTATCGATGGGTGTTTATGTTTATCTGTATATATGTGTTTATTGGAGAAGCACATATCAATCTCTGTCATCATGAGGATTATGTTTCATATCTGTCGATATGGAAATGTGTACATTCAGTCTCATATGTTATACATAATGTTACACCTTCGACATTTGATTCTGACAACTGAGTTGCCGATGTTTATTTCATTCATGTTTGTTTTCTTTGTCCTCTGCTGAAGAGGACAGAGAACGTACATCCTTACACTAACCCTGTAGTAATTGTACATCCTGTAAATGCCATCTTGTTTTAATTTGTTGTCGGATTTTTTATTTTTTTTTTATTGTTAACTCATGACTCTGAGGCTGTGGCCAAATGTGTGAAGCTTTAATCCCCACAAAGGCACCCAGACCTCCTGTGCATATGTATATACTTTATGTAAACTTGTACATATCTTTGTTATTTGTGTCTGCAAGTGGAATGAACCCATGTACACTGTGGTGTAGCTATTTAAGAGAAAAATACTGTGATGGAGAAAAAGGTGTTAATAAATACTAATTGATAAATGTGCACTGTGGGGTGGGGGGGGAAAAAAAAAAAAAAAAGTGTCAGTCTCTATTTCCTCCTCATGTG
>VUQG01020503.1:0-25323 GCA_015106755.1 Etia nguti | reverse complement strand
CCAATGCCATAACAAAACCCAAACTCAGAACGCCAGAGTAAAGCAAAACAGAGTCTAACAAGTCGTCCTTCTGTCAGTTTGACCTGCGATTGAGATCCGCATGCCTCGACTGAGGAGGCCGAGCTCGACAGCAGGGATCGCAGGTGCTTCTGCAGAGAGTTGGAGGGACTTGGGAAGGACAAGCGCACAATGAGATCTGCTTTCAGCCCAGCTGCCTTATCCCTGAGTCTGATACCCTCCTCCCTTCCCCCGCTGTTCTCTCTCTCTCTCGTGTCTATTTTGCTCACACAGGCTCTCTCCATTGCTATTCCCTCCCCTTTGTCAAATGATGAACCCCTCCCGCCAGCAAGACGGCTGTCAAAGTTTGGCTTTCAGGAGGCGACCAGCCCCCACTTCACTCAGTATAGACAGACACGTGTGGAGCTTTGTGCACACACTCCACCAGTGCAAACCCAGTTAAAGATTCCTTGTGTTAATTAAAACAAAGCTACCCATGAAAAATGTTCCAATATAAGAGAGCTAATTTCTGCATGTTCTACCATAGATTCTACAGCTTGTACTGTAGGTTTCCATGTTGACTATCACAAAAGCAAAAGCTAAAAGTACCAGCTTGGTCACTGATATAATCTAAGGTTGTGAAGTTTCTACATCCCTACTGGAAGCCTTCAGCAGTATGCATGTGTCTGACACTGTGTCTCATTATCTAAGGGCTACGGGGGCTGGATTTGACAGTAAAGGTTGTGTCCGCTCTGAAAAGCTACGCTGTTCCAATGTTCTGTATGTTTTATTCTCTTATGGCTCGATGCATCACTTTTTTCCCCAGTACCCTAACTCACCCGCCTGTCTCTGCCAATCTTGCCTCCTTTACATCTTTCTATATTTCTTTCTTCTTCCTGCCTGCCCCTTTAGCCTTATATCTAACAAAGGTCTAATTTAAGTTATAAATAGCTGACAGCGCCTCAGTTCATCATCTGTCTGCCGATGAGTTCCTGCTAATGTTTCCTGACAAACTGCAGAGGGTATGAAATATAACACGGCTTCAAGACAACTCAGTTAATGTGGATTCAGTTCCAAACAAACGATCAGTACTGCATCCTGGGATTGCTTTCCTGCTGGTGAAGATGCAGCACTTTGATTCTCTTGCCCCCTGAATGGGTGTTTTTCCCCAATAACAGGGTCACAGCAGGGGGCTACAGCTGGCCTGCACCAGCTGGAGGGCAGTAATGCAATTACCTTCAATCATTCACCTTCTATCCCTCCACATACAGGAATCCTGGCGCTGGTAAAATAAAAGTGGAGCTCCTCCAGTAAAGAAATCTGCACCCCAGTGCCCGGGGGCCGACTGCCCAGCCCGGGGTGCTGGCAGTGGTTCAGCCTCAGCGTGGTGAGCCGAGGCTGGAATACGCAGGGGCGTTCAGGAGCTTTAGACCTGGGAGCCTTGCCAGAGGATTAACTCTGCCACCAGATTAACCTGTCCATCTCTTCACCTTGCGCTCCCACTCACATGATCTTTGTCATCTCGCCGTCTTACCCATTTATGCCATGTCACACTTTGCACCACATCTTTGCTCTGCATCTCATCTTCAAGTCTCTGGATGACATCACCCAGGCAACTAATTCATTCTCATCACTGTCTAATCCATATTAATATCTTACCAATATGAGACAAGAGAGAGATTACGGGCATGAGAAAGGAGCTTTGTTTCACAGTGGCGTTGTTCCTTAAGTTGCAAACGTTCCTTTTCTTCAGATATAAATCCCCTGCACACCCACTCCCCTCACCACAGACCTTTACTACGTGCCAGTTTTGGGGGTCTCTGGCCCAACATATGCACCCTCCCCCCTGTTGTTAACTAAGACCCCTCATATCAATATTCATTAGAATGCCTAAAGAGACACCATCTGGTCCTGGTGGAGAGGGCAGAGGGGAGAAAGGGGCTTTGATTCAGTGCACACAACAAACCATTCCACTGCATAAGCCGAACAAAGCAGAAAGTTGCAAAAGATGAAATAAAGGACACTAAAGTCTAAACCTGTCTAACTCAGGTTTCCAAAGCAGTCCAAGGTGTCAGTTCAAAAGATAGAAAAAACAAAGCCAAATATTTACTCGTAAAGTACTAAGTAGCCTACTTCCTTCAGCACTTTTAAATCAACTGGTGTGCCTTTTAGGGGACAATCAGAGGTTGTTTTACAGCCTTCTCTTTGTGAGTCTAAAGATAATATCATAAATCACCAGTGCCAGACTGTTGGGCTTGTTTGCAGGTCAAATAGTCTGTGAAAGAATAATCAGAGCTCAGACAGCCAGCAAAACCTGCTTGTTAAAAGGTCACAGGCACAAAAAATACAGCCCGTGCTTCATTAGCAACAGTCACATTTAAAATAATGATAATGACTTGGGATGTTATTTTCCTTTAGCCTCCTGATTTGCATCTCGTATCAGAGTTCCAGCCAGGTGTGCAATCTGCTGAAAAGGTAAATTTAAAGTGTGTGGAGTTTGGAAGAAAAATGTCTAATTTTTTTATTTAACCATGCCATTTTTTTTAAACCCGTATATTTAAATTCAATATTTTATGGTTTTCAAGATCTCTTCTCTCACTCATTTGTCATAATAAACCTTCCAATAATGTTGTTATTTATAGATGTTTGACTGCTGATCAAATGAAACCACACATTCAAAGTTTCTCTTTAACCACGTGAAGCATTTTTCATGTGTCTTGATGCAGGCTCAATCATCCAGGTACGGAAATCCCAAAAAGTTGATTCCGCTTTTTTATGTATTTAACACAAAATACATGAAAAATCTTAAATAAAATTTTAAATAATTAATTAAATGTGTTATTTGTTCATTTAAATTAGAAATAAAAACATTAGCTAGCGAGCAACACTAGCTAACATTAGTTAGCGAGCAACGCTAGCTAACTTACAAACAGTACTAACCGCTAACATCAACAAACAATCCCAACACAAACTCCAAAGTGGCACAAACACTGAATTACAATATGTCTTTAAATAATATTTAGCTACTGATAACATTATCAAGTAAGCAAGCTAAGTTGGGCAGTTAGCTGTTACATTAGCAGCTTTGTTTACTCATGCGACAACTGATTATTTAAGAGGAAAACAATTATTAGTTCTAGTCCTGGCCAATATTATTTTCTTTTTTATCCTAGAAGTGCACAAGGCTTTCAAACTACACAGGGTTTTAGGTCGGGAACAAAATAAATAATAAATACTGACTCCTTCAGTTCCCAAACTATCATTAGAGCCTCTATTTTAATAGATATTGTGTGTAAAGTCTATAATCTGAGCAGATAGATTAGCCCTAATCACACTTAAATGAAATGCATGTGTATTACAACTGTAGCACATCTTTAAATCCAAACTAATGAGATTAATTAACCCTACTTCTTATCCAAAGTTACCCGTTTCACCACATGCACGAATAAACCATGGATATAATAATATGTAATAAAAAAATCACTTCAAATAACAAACAAAACAGACAATAAATAATTAAAAACTTTGAAAATGACCTACTTTACAAACTGCAAGCATAACAATGTTACTATACACAGCTACCTTATCTCTCAGAGCAACACACACACATAAGCTTTTTATGGTTTCTGGTAAACATGTAACACACCCATATAACGTCTTGCTCCACTAGAGAGTGCTATATCAGCTCTGATTCTGCTTGGACTGCAAGTATGAGACTGCAAAAAAAGCAGGTCATTCGATGAGGATGTTTACAGCAGATACACATGGCCACTTTGTATTGATAGTTGCAAAAGAAAAGCAGCTGAATATAAAATATGACTCCCAGTGAGCTGACCAAGCCCAACCATGGATGCTAACAGACGCACAAATAAACACCCTTGATGGAAAATTTTATACTTTGGGTTATCACACATCCTCGGCTCACCTTTTCATTTGCTGCACACGGCAGAAATGAGGTGAAGAGAACAACACAGAGAAAAAGGGAGAGACTAATAAGTGATAGCTGTATTGCTTTTGTCACAACCTCAAAATCCGTATCAGTTGAGCACACCACTGGACCATAACGAGGTAGAGGGTTTCCACTTCATGCCTGGCTGGGTTTCAAAACTGCTTTTGTTTATTACTGGGTGTATGGTTCACTACATTAACACTGGGCTCATTAGAAAAAAAAGAGGGTGGACAGAAGGTGACAGTGGCATGCAGAAGTAATGTTTTCCACTGGGTGTGTGTGGCTTTACAAGGCACTTTACATTGTAATGTTAAGACCTTACAGTATTAGAAAGAAAATCCCAGCAATCAGAGGACTCCCTATCAGCAAGCACTTGGTGATAGTGGGAAGGAAAAAATTCTTTTTAACAGGAAGAAACCTGCAGGACCAGGCTCAATGTACACGCAAATAATTGCTTTTAGCCAAAAATCAGATTTGAGTCTCAAAATGCTTACTTTCAGGCGGTTTTTTGCACTCATGGCTCTGTATCATGTCAGCACAGAAGCCCCACCCACTTTCTGTTCAAACCTTCTGTTTAACAAAAAGTAACCAATTAGAAGACAGCTGGCTCAAAGGGCGGAGGAATGGAGTTAAAAATGGATTGTTTTAGACAGTGGATGAACTAAGGAGATGCTCCGAGGTCCAGTACAGGATAAATAATGATGACTGCACTGCGAATGACACAAAGCTACGCTAGCAGAGAACAACAACAAGAACACGAGGCTCATGATAGGCTCCCTTTGAGTTACAAATAGAAACATTCATTTTTCAGCAGTAGATTGTAGCACAGATAATCAAGCTGGAGTAAACAGAGCTTTCGTTGGGGTCTATTTTCAGTCAGATTAATATACATTTGCTGAAGTAGTAAATATTTACAGCAGCACAGTGGTGTGTGACTTAAACTACATGGAGCCCAGCATCCAGCCAGTGTAAACACGTGGGTCTGTATTTTTTCAATAAATAGTCTGTGGACAAAAACTGAGCTCTATGCCACAGAGTAACACAATCAGGACTTTAGATGACACCTGTCTTGTCTTATGATTCAATGTTTAGTGATTATCAGCAGATAGAAAGTGTAAGGTTTGCAGTCGACTGAGTCTTCCAAGGTTGATCTTTCCATCCCTGTACACACGGCAAATGAAGCTGCCACAGTACAGGAAGAGAGGGTTAAAGTGTGACCAGCAATAAACCTCCAATCACCCCAACACAGGAGCACACACACACACACAAACACACACAGGTGTCATTATTCAAGCTGGGTGCTACACTCCTGATTTGTATTCAGTGGTTGTTGTGGTGGACATGAGTTATGAGCTTCCCTCAGCTCTTAGTTGTGCAGTATTTACCAGGGCGAAGGAGAGATGAAGGCTAGCCCGACAGCCCTCACACACATATCTATTGTAATATTTCATGTATGTTGTGATAACGTGTCTGGAAACATTGCATTGTTATATTGTGCTCATTTATCACTTTATTTATCTGATTAAATTTGACATTCACAGAGTAAGAAAAAAAATGTAAACATATAAAAATGAAAAGCCGTACTAAAAAAATCATGGGGATGGTGTGAAGATGACAGCAGAAGAAAGAAAATAGGGCTAAAGGAAGGTGGAGAGGGGCGGAGGAATATGGGAAGAGGGCAGGAGGATACGGAGAGGACATAAATCACCGTGTACGGTAAATGTCGCTACCCATGAATCACCTGCATTTCTGATTTCCTCTGGTTGGGAAACAGAGGTGGTGAGCTGAAGAGGGAAACTGAAAGGAAGGCAGAGGGTTGAATAGATGTGGTGAGGAGGATGAGGAGGGCAAAAGGAAACACTGAAGCAAACAAGGATCTGAAGAATTGTGATCAAAATTGTGTTATTGAAAGAGTATGACAGTTTCTAGATCACTTAACTACAGATTATTTGGTTAGGCCCAAACATCAATTTTGAGGCCAGTTTTTATGCCAGGCAGGCAAAAACAGCCAATTTGTAAGCATCACTGGTGCCTCAGAGATATGCCCAAGGTAGTTTAACGACTACCTTACAGAAAAGCATTTTTACAGCCGGGTACAGCAATGATTTAGCTCTCTACGGAGAAGAGGTGGGTGATTTTTTTTTCTGTAACCTTTGGATTTTGCTAAGGCTAAAAGCTGGCATGTGTACCAACACAGGTAACGCTAACTGATAGCTAGGTTTGCTAGCTATCAGCTAGGTTTGCTAGCTATCATTATTTTGGTGATGTTGGTACCTATTAGAGCATTTTTAAAGCAACTATCTGATAAATAATGGCCTGTTGTGTGGTTCTGCCTGCCATAAAAGTTTGGATTTTGGTTTTTGTACATGAAATTCTAATATTTTATTAGTCTGTAAGTTATCGCTAATTGGTAGGTATCTGTGTCTGCATTGATCTTATGGCAGTTTATGGTTGGAGGTTGCTAACCAGTCTCGATGGGATTAGCCGGTAACTTTACACCTAACCATCAAATACGGATAACTTGAAGTACAACCAGAAAGCTGGAAAGACACTAATCCTGGTGCTTCAAAATGCAAATTCCATAGTGTGCTGCTGTACAGCAAGTTCACGTCAAGATTTTAGTTGGTAAATAGGTTTTATGTACCAATTAAAATTTCACTCACAGTTGAAATATTGTAGTGAAGGTTTAGTGAGTGCCAATAATTGAATATTTCCAGGTGCTTTCCCAGCACTGATCACTTAACAAATTTGGACTCAGGGGCCAATGATACACAAAAAAACATGTAATAAAGGTGAAAGCTCAAACAAATACTAATACAGGTTCGGAAATGTAAAATGGGTTCATTTAGACCCTCTCTGCACTTAGCTTAAGCCCAGTTAAATCAACACGATGCCTTGTTAGTTCATGTGTCATCTTAACCTACCGGTGCCTATTTACCGGAGATAAATCCTGTATTTGTTGCGCTTCCTAATCCCGACCTGAAGCAGGTGTAAACCTGAGCCGAGGTGATTGGACTCAGGATCCCCTGCGGGGCACGCAAACACAGGGCAAAACTTAGCTGCCGCACCAGCCGCTGTGCATAAAAATAGAAAGTGTCACTCTTTTTGTAATTATCCCTCTTTTCCCCCCTCTGTCTCTTCTCGGTCTCTCTTAACCAGATAAGGGGATTGTGCATATATTTCTTCAAGGAGCCGTGAGCTGTTTGTGCTGCCTGTCGCTTCCATTTAAAAGCTTTTTGTGAGTCAGACTGAAAGCTCTGCAAACACACATACACATATGGATGTCTTACAGCACAGTCACAGTTGACCCGCTATTTGACACATTCATCTACAAACTCCAAACAAGATAATAAATCTCTTTCCAACTGGTGTGTGGGAGGGAGTGCAGGAGCACCCCGGACTCCTGCAGAGCAACGTGGGCCTCCAGAAAAATCTGCCCTGGGAGAAGACAGAAGGGTACAAGAGTAAAGCATACTGCAATAATAATGCCCAGCGTTCAGTCACACAGAGGCGGATGCCAATGGACCTACAAAACCACAACTGCACACAAGCTAAAACCTTGGAAAATGTTTCCACTGTTGCAAGTGGCATCTCACTTTTTTGTTTAGATCAACATTTAATTCATGTTGAACTAAACAAAAAGCGAGAGTTTCGTGTGTTGTCAAACCCAGTTTTTACTTCTGATGTACCTGAAAGAAACAGCTGGATATGAAAAGGAAAACAGGTGAGGCAGATTGTTTGAGCCCATACACCTCTAATGGTGAGGAGTCAGGGCTCGTCTGAGCAGGACTGGATCATCGTTTTTCAGTGTGAGGGTTTATGGTTGTGAATGGGTGCATTTTAACCCAAAGCATGACCTTTTCCTGACAGCCTTTTCCTAAGCCTACCCAAATGCAGCAAAGTACAGTAAAATGGGATTGCAAATGAAACAGATCAGCAAAAAACAAAAAAGTAAAACCAAGTGCACAAAGGTCCAAATCTGCAGGCTGTGCCCTAAGACACCAGAAATCCATTTGAATGGTAAACTTAACCCTCTATCCATCTGTAGGGGGCAGTCCACCATCTTCCCGCACAATGGTATGGCCACAGTTATGCAGGTTTCTAATCCATACTTCTTTCCCCCCCCCTTTATCTGAATTCGTAAGCTTTACAAAGAAAACAGATTTTTGTCGCAGCCCGCGTTTCATGTTCATGCTTATCTTTTTCCTCGGAACGTTCCCAAAATTCGCTTGCAAAAGGAAAGCTCACAGGATAACGTGACCGCTGTCTCAGATAAGGATCCAGCCTGAAATTTCACAATAAAACTTCAGCCGAGATAAAGAGCGAACGGCTTGACGTTTAGCAGCTGTTCAAACTCCCAACCTCTTCAACCTTTTTTGCCAATGACAGCAATGCCACAAAATGTAAATGTCAAACTCTGGCTTGACTCATCGGTTAACAAAAGCTATGTCTGGATTTCTGTTTTTTCCCCCTTTTTAACCAAAATGCCATTTCTATCATTTTAGGCACTTGTATTCCTCGAGAAGTTAAAGGAGTTCTTTTTCTTCAAAACAATCACCCCTTGTTTTTTCTCCTCTAAATGGATCATCAGTCTGTTATGATGGATAAATGCATGAGTGTTAGCCAGCAGCTGCTGTGACAGAGAGGAGAGGCTGTAGAAGCTGTGGAAAATTTCATAGCCGTGTCTCAAGTCCACTTGTGGAATATGCAAAGGCATTGTGGTATACTTTAGATAAACTTGTTTGTATTGCCACCATCAAATGTGAAAAGCAGAGTTTACAAAAATAAATAAATAAGAGGATCTGCTGAGATCCTGCACAGAGGGCTGCGAGGTGCAACGAGGGGGCGGACGTCTTCATTTAAGTGCACGTCATCCGAATCACACCGTTCGCATTAGGCTTGAACAGACGCAGCCTGTTTTCAGTGTACACTACAACACACATGTGATAAACACGCACGTAAATGTACCAGCAGTGAAAGCTTAGCAATATAAGAGTGTGTGTGTGAGAGAAAGACATGCATAGAACGAGCCTAGCATGTGTCTGCTAACTTCTGCGAGCGACTTCTAGCCACTGAGAACAACAGCTCATTCTGCTAGCTGTGAGCCTTCATTAAAGTCTTAGAAACACTCTCTCTTGCTCGTCACTCTTCCTCGGCGAAATCCCATTATGCACGGCCGATGAGCTAAGCCTCCCTTTCGTAAACAAGTCAAAACCGCTCGGACTGAATCGTCCTGAAAACACTTTTAAATGTGTGTGAAAAGGCGTTTGAGTAAACCTGCTGCCAAATGTCGGAGAAGAAAAAAGGGGCCAAAGCTGGCACCGGCTCACCACCCTCTGCTTTAGTGTATCACGCCTGTGCCTGCATGAATCCAAGGTCTCCTGACCGGGGGCTTTTCTAGGATTTATTTATTTTTTAATTGGGCGACCAGACAGGGGAAAATTTGATCAAAAACATGAAGACTGAATTGGTTGTGAATGAAATAAATTGAATTGTGAACATCCATCCTGCTGCCATGAACATGCAATGAGGCAGCTTTACTGACCCTGAGAGCCGAGCATGCGATGGTGCTCACAAATTGTACTTTAGTTACAACCACAAATAATTCTTTTTTATTTTACCAAGTGTTGGAAGTAAAGAATGATGCCTCACACATCATCTTGTTTTAGTTGCCAAATTTTCAAAGTGAAGGAGTCCAATAAATTACAATAAAGAATAAGCTAATGTTTCAGCTCATTGTACGGTATCTTCCTCTCTCTCGTGCTCACGTTTATTAAAATTATCAACATAGGGCAGTATTGTCAGGGGGGCAAGTGCCTCCTTCCGGTACCCCCTTGGTGGCGCCCCTGCTGGCAGCTGCCAGTGCTTCCCATCAGCCTGCTAGTAGGTGCAAGCATATGGTGTAAATTTGAAAATCCTTTACAAGTTATCACATTCAAAGATTTTCAGAAAACCTGACCTCTGACCTTGACCTTGAGTTCATGGTCACTGAGATTCGAAGTTGTCTGAGATTTTTTGTAGATGCACCTATGGTATGAATTTCAAAATCCTACGTCGCCTTGTTCTCAAGTTATTCCATTCACACGGAACACGACCTTTTACAGCTGAGGGGTAAAAACAGCAACTTGTTTATCCTAACATTTCTGTATTTGTGGCACAGCACGGGAAAAGAGATGCTTGCAGATGCAGGATCCCGACTGTCCACAATAAACAGGCGAGGAATGACACAATGACAAACAAATGGCCTTTCCAAATTTTCCAGTGTTTTTCACTGTTTGCAAATATCTCTCAAAACTATGCCTGAAAAATTGTAGTTTACTGGACAATTTCTGATGCATGAATTAAAACCAAACAGCTCACTTTTGTCCAAAATCCTCATCCAGTAAAACTCTCAGTTATCAGGGGGAAACCCCCACACTCAATGCAGCCACACACACAACAAATTAGCCAGTGAAATGTACTCGCTCTTAGTGAGACTGGCAACTTTTGATGATGCCGTGTGATAACAGGTTCTTGTAAACCTTGTTATGTTTTTATCAAAGGTTTAATCGTTTTTCCTTCCTACAAATGAATGTTTATCTATTTGAATCATAGGCAAACCGCAATAAATCAAAGACTGGACACAGTTTGACATCTTCAAGTTCAAAATTCATAGAAAATAAACAGGAACAGATGAATTACATCTGACATTTTGCATATTAATATAGATGTTTTCACATGCTGTCTCACATGTGTCCAACACCAGCAACATTTTCATTATCAATGCTTACCCACGCTAAATTGGATAAGGAGAAGAAATTGAAGTTTTATTGAGGTGCTGGTGAAATTTTCTTGATGCTTTTGCAAAATAACTCTGGACGGAACATTTATCAGCAGCAATTGTAGCAGCTTACAAAGCAGATTTATTTTCTCTACATAAGAGGACAAATCTATATGAAGGAGCCCCTTTCATGGATGATTAACTTGAATTAAACCCACTGTGGTGAAGTTGAAATTCATCTATTGGCTCGGCAGGACCGGCTTTAATGAAACTGTCGCAAGCTTTGAATTAAAGATCGGACACAGTGATGTCAGAAAGCGAGGCTTAATGAAAGCATAAAAGATGAGTTTGTTCTTATTTTAAAAAGGTGATCATTAAACCATCAATTCTACAATCACGTCTGAAGCCGAAACACGGACCTCTGAATTACGATGTCTCTCCCACAAACACACAGGGTTGCATTTGTCTGTGCGGATGAAGACGCTTTGACTGAATTTATGTTTTAATGCATGAACTCTTTCTGCACTGGAGACAGAGGGATCACTCAGCTGCACTGAAGCTACAAGATTTTTAGCAACCCGATGGATTAATACTCAGAATATACTCAAAAATCCAGGATGCAGCTCTAACCAACAATGTCAACTCTGCTTTTCCTCATAACATATTGAAAGCATTGCCCTTTCTCCAAATGAAAACAGCATTAATTGCTCATTAATACATTACATTAATCACCACTTGTTGTTGGAATAATTGCCATTTCGCACATTCTGTGTAGATACAGTGAAGCATAACCGTTTGTTTGATGTTGTGTTTTTGGGCCGGGTGAAACACGACGCCGGTGCTGAGCAAGTTTTTGAAAAAAAAAACCACCCGAGAACAACAAACAGTCAGATGCTGCCTCAGGAAACTGTGTTATTTCAACTCACTTTTGCAGGTTAGACAATTATGAGAAAACTAAAACGGGCCCTAAGCAGTGAAGAACTGCAGAGCCGTGCAAAAACTCTCTGTGGGTTTATTACTGCAGGGGCTCCTTAGACGCGACACACACCGTTGTAGTTATTATTTATGCAGGATTGTAGATGACTGCAGCTGTAATTATGAAAAAGGGTTGCAAAGGAACCTGAGCTAATTAAGTGGAGCAATGGGCCCCAACATGCAGCTGCTAGCATGGCTGAAATGACGGAATTTGAGTTCCAATTTTGTCTCCCCCTTCTGGAAGTGAGTGTTATTGCATCAGTAACATGCCGTCCTTTACCGTAAGTGGTAGTTATGAATCTCATGATTTAGGACTGTATCTAAGGACACGTGAAACTTTATTGATGCAATATGCAAAAATTGTGTTTAGTTTTTCTTAAACATTTTGTGATTTTTCTCTTCCATGACCTCTGATGTTACCCTCATTATTCAACTCTCTGCAAGACCAGATTTTCAACTGTAATATACATCAGCTTTAGCTGGCGCTGATACCAATATCAGGAAGAGCATCACTCAGTTACCAATGACTTGAATGTGCCTTGACTTCATGTAAGATTTTGAGATGATCTTCCCCTGAAAGTAAGCGCAGTGGTCATTATTTGTGTAGGGTATTGTTAGGACCTACAACTGTATTTTACAGAGAGCTAGCAGCCCTGAGAATGAGCGAGTGCATAGAAAATGTGTGCTCGTCCCCCTTTACAGAGAACACTCTGGTATAAATAGTGTCTTTCAACCCCAGCCAAACAGTTTTACTGCAAAAACTTAACTAAACAGTGATAAAAATCAAACCTTACAAACTGCACTTCCTCTCTCTTTTTGCATGCAAGGCATTTGCAAACTGGGTCTATATCTGGGCCTGCTTAAAACTATTCTGGAAATGGCATCTAGGGCTAGAAATGTCAGACTTACCACAATTGTATGTTGCCGAAACTGTCCCTTCCTCGAGGGCGAGAAAACAAACGTTTCTGCCGTTACAGGGCATGGGAGGACAGGCTAAAGGAAGGAGGTAATGATCTGCTTTCATCACTTTTGTGACACTTTGTGCAACAAGTTAAAACATGATGTTACAGGTGGAAAGCTGCGCTGCTAAATCGGGAAGACACTAAAAGGCAGTAATACCTGTGAGAAAATCCTCAGTCCTCACGGGAAGGGGCTTGTGTGTCTCTGCAAACTGTACTGAAGTGCAGACACAAAGTTGTAGGTGGAGAGGAAAGAGGTTTAAGAATGGCAATATCAGCCTGTTTCTCCCCGTTGTTTTGCTTCATAAGGTGGGATATGCAGCTTCTGAGAGAGCAGGAAAGAAACTGAAAGAAAGCGAATAGATGTGAACTATAAATATAACCTGATGTGTGGAACTTAGCTGCATGTAAAGCAGAGGAGCACACAGAAACATCAGCACAATGTAACCGATCAGTGCTGAAGGATCAGATGGGGCGAAGGATAGAGAAGGGATAGATAGCGGAGATGAAGAGTCATCTAGTCTTTATCCAACTGTGTGTTGCTAAGCTCCCCTGCAGGGAGTCCATGACTTTGACAGTGGCGCACAGTAAATGAGATCTTCAAAGGAGGACCGGGAAGAAAGCGTCTTAGCCCCGCTTACAGAAATCAAAAGGCTTAGGCAAGCCTTACCCGGCTGGATAATGGAATATGGAATATCACAACCCGCACAAGACAGTTGTAATAAGAATGGGAGGGAAATGTACTGGCAGCCTTAGTCACGAATTTATACAATGTGTTCCTCTCTTCTTCTGTCCCAATTATATCCTCCACCAGCATAACCTTCTTTCTATTCTCCCACCCTAATTTTGTCATCCCCGTTCTTTCACTTCTCTGTCCTTTATCATCCACAACACCACATTCTTTTCCCTTTTTGCCCACAGTCCAGGGTAAATATCTGTCCTTTTGAATGCTAAGATAAATAACTCGCCAAGAGTCCAAGGTTAAGAAGATAACCAAACAGAGAGGAGTGTAAGCGGAACTAAGATTCAGAGGAGTGGTGTGGTTCAAGGATATGTACTGATATTTGAAATTTACAGTAACACCAGTTTGTTCCATGTGTTATTTGACACCTCATCCTAGCGAAGGTGAACTCAGACTTCCCCATGATAAAAGCCAGCTGTGAGGTTCTCCCAGCACAGTGGACAGTTATTAGAAAGTAATATGAAACATCTGCAAGCCCATCAGCAGTCAATGTGTGTGTGTGCGTGTATAATTTAACCTAATCCACTGTAGCCACTGCCCTACAGTTGACATCAGTGCATGTACAGTGGATGTGCCATAAATCTGCTAAAACGGTTTTCTTGTAATATGTTCTGTCAGGGTTGACAAAGCCAAGAAAAAAATAATTAAATTACTTAATAACAAAGACTGCATTTAAATGATGGGAGTGAAAAATGAAACCAAAGCATAAGTGCCTTAAACCGACGTGGTTTATTTTGGTCCTCTGGTTGCAAAAAGAAATCCAGTGGAAAGAACACTACTTTTATTTTGTAAATTATGATTCCTGTTAAAACCAACAAGTCAGGTAGAGCAAGGTATGACTTAGGGTGTGTGAT
The DNA here is from genome assembly GCA_015106755.1 of Etia nguti. Taxonomy (NCBI): domain Eukaryota; kingdom Metazoa; phylum Chordata; class Actinopteri; order Cichliformes; family Cichlidae; genus Etia; species Etia nguti. The sequence goes on along the minus strand of VUQG01020503.1, from coordinate 11,087 downwards.
TGACAAGTCACTACGCTATGACCTATAGCCTATCACCTTGAGGCTTTACTAACCAGTACACGATGCAGTGGTGGCTACGTCCATCCTTTCTGTATATAAAAACCTCCGTTTCACACTCCCGGGCAGTGTTGTGTGTGTTTGTTCCTCATGCTCAGTTCCTCTACCAAAGGCATGGAGACTGAGGGTTCTGAACAGCATCTTAGTTGTAACTAGGACTGTGCTCTTCAGGATGGCGTCCTGGAATCTGCTGGAGCCACTCTTCCAGCTTCAGGTTTACAGCTACTAACACTCCTGCTACCACTGGGACCACTTTTGACTTTGGCAACTGTTCCAGCCCCGGGTACTTCTCTATTCTTCAATGTATGCTGTCCCAACATGGATCTTACATCTTGCTACTATTTGTTGGACTGTCTCCAGGAAAGCTTTACACAGTCTGTACCTGTAACCTCTGGGATGTGATAGATCCTGTCCCTGTGGATCTGGTGCTTTCTTGAAGCAACTTTCTCTATCTGTTGATAGTACAAAGGGCTTGTTCTTCCACGACATTACTCTTCCTGTTCCTCATCACCATTTGTCTTCAGCTGCCTGAGGCACTCTTGTGGGCGCTTTTGAGGAGTTTTGGTGCCCTGACATCAGTGACATCTATGTCCTCCTGTGGCCAGCTTATCATTCCAGCAGAGTAATCTGATGACCAGTATGGCATTTGTATTGATAACTCAGATCCTTTTCCCACCCTTCAGCTTGCTTTTCCAAATCTGTTTGGATAACCGCGTACTTGTAGCTGTGCTGTAAGTCTGCTATTCTGCCTTCTGGTAACTCCACCCCTTCAGTCTGGATCATCTTCCCTCTCTTTGCAACCATTCAGCCACACCTGTCCAGCCCGAATGACATCCTTATATCCTCGCTGCAGATCCCGGTGAGGTGCATCAGTGAATCAATGCCTTGTTTGTTCCTGGTGTACAGCTTGATGTTATCCATATACAGGAGGTGGCTGATGGTCACTTGACTTGTGAATCTATATCCAATTTTAGTGATGAGCTGGCTCACGGGGTTGAGGGCTGTGCAGGACAGTGCATATATGTTTATCCTGTGCCATGACAAAGCATTTGCCCCCTTCCTGATTGGGTGTTGCTAGTAACATTGAACTCAGCTTTCCAATCACAGTTAATTCATGATTTAACAGTATGGGGCAATTACTGTTTCCCACAGGCCCAGGTAGATTTGGATAGCTTTTTTTCTTTAATAAATGAACTCATAATTTACAAATTGCATTTTGTATTTACTTGGATTATTGAATTTATCTAATATTAGATTTTTTTTTGACAATCTGAAACACGTAAGTGTGAAAAATATGCAAAAACCTAAGAACTCAGGATAGGGGCAAATGCTTTTTCTCAGCAGGACTGATTACATTATGTAGTCTGAGATGTTTAACAGAGTTTGACCCGCCTTGGGAACCATCACACATTCCAGTTGATGACCTTGATCTAAAGTACAGAACAAGTGAGGTGGTGTAGGTGTGACATCCAGTCGTTTCTCACTCTGTCGGGTGCCAAAATCCCAGATATAAAGCTCTCAGGTGTTGGATGAAAGCGAGGCAGGGCTCTGGTTTGGAACGTACCCAGAACCACAGAGATGGAAAAATAGTTAACCAAGTTCATCTTCTGTGTTTCCCTTTTACACCTACAACACAGAGCTCAACAGTATGTGATACAATACTCGATTCCCTTTCTCTCTCTCTCTAAGCTGTTTTTATTTTGCCTCTTTGTGTTGCAAAGGGCAACTACAATCACCTCAGAAGCCTCATTTTGACTTGCTCTTGAAAATTGTGGGTTTGTGTGCCGGATGAGTGCTCATGCATAAGTAAATCAGCAGGAATGCATTCACAGTGTTTCTGAATAAACCCCCCATGAATGAGAACAGGAGAACAGAAGACGATAACCACGCACGCCTGCAAGGACGCTGACCACCCTGAGCGCAGACGTGTATGCGAGCACACAGTAAACCACACAGTTTGTTCAAATTTTTAAAAGCAACAAGCATGGAGACACTTTGGTGCATAAGTTTGTTGAGAGTGGGATGTCTACAAGACTGTGAGCCAGCTGCCGTCATTAAGGGTTTTTTTCTCTTTTCTGATCTTGCTAAGTCAGCATTGACAATTTAATCTCCGCTTAATGAAAAAGAAGACAGGCTCCAAAAGCAACTCCATCCCCCATAGACTCCTATGTTAAACAGCACTAAAAACCAAACATGTTTACAGTCTGAAAAAAATAAATAAATAAACATATTGGTGACTAAATTGTGGAGCCAGACACTAATCAGTGATGTCACAGTGGCTGTGTCCATCTTTTATATACAGTCTATGAAGGAGACCCAGGCTTAGTGAAAATAAAACCATGTGTACATTTGTAACCTAACAACCCCAGATCTAGTTTGTTCTTAACTTTAAAAGAAAAAGACAGAGACAGAGAAGAAGACAGGCTAAAGTGACCAGATTTTATCAGTCACCGTTACAAACAGCAGAATAAAAATAGGACGGGTTCGGGGAAGAAAGCATGAAACACAAAGCAACTCCAGAGGAAAAAAAAAAAGATTATGTCATGGTGCCCTGGTGGAAAAACAAATCTCAGTAGCAGAGCGCTATCTGACTATCTATCTGTTTGTGTCAGGGCTGAACCTGTTTGTCTGGGGTTTTTTTCTTTTTTGGCTTCAGGGACAGTTAACAGAGACAACGATCAGTGTGGGACAGGCTAAGCTCTATTTTCCACAGCAGGTATAGCGGTCAGATAGTCATAAAATAATCCCCACTCTCAGCCACAAAATAACACACACACTGAGGGTGGTTCAGGATGGATGGAAGGGTGGGGTAAAGGAGCAGCAAGAAACAAAAAGGGTAAAGTTAGCGATAAAATAAAACGCTCTGTTAACTTGATCATTTGTCAACAGGAAAAGAAATCTCCACAACACAAATACACAACTTTACCCACACACAGCCCTCCTGTGCACACTTGTGCAATAAGCAGGAACCCTTGCAGCTGACTAAGGTGAAGTCAGCATGGGAATATTCACCCTGCACCTAAAAAGCTTACTATAAACTAATTCGCACAACCTCACATGGGTAGCCACAACTACAAGTCAGCTTCATCTCTTCTCAAACTCCTCCTTTAGTTTTATAAACGACGATAAGCACATGACAAAACCTTACCTGTTGTCAGTTTGTCCACGTGTCCAAACAGCCAGACGCCTTTAGGTTTCTCCCTGTTAGGACTCAGGCACGAGGATGAAGAGGAAGATGAGCTTTTTTCTGTCTTCTTCTTCTTCTGGATACCGTTTCCCATATTTTTCTTTTTTTTGAGAGAGGGGGGCAGTCCTCTGGCCCCTAGAGTGGCTCTACCATGTTTTCCTCCTGTGACGTTACATCTGTATCCTTATTCTTAAATCCCTTCCTCTCCAGCATGAGCATACACTTTGAGTCAAAGTCAATAAAGCTCAAATGCTGATTCACACACACACACACACATGCCACAGTGTGGACTATCTTTGCTAAAGACCCACTGACACCATTCCTGTGTGACAAACAAAAAAATAGCTCCATAAATCATAAATGTCCACTCAAATCACTGCCGTTCTCCACTGCTAGTCAAGCACAGCCACTGAAGACACACTCAGCACTGACAAGCTTCAGTTTGTGGGTGTGTACGTATGTATGCGTGGAATCGTGTGTATGTGTGTGTGTGTGCAACTGCCCCTCCCACTGTGTTCGCTGTGCTCCAAAGCACAGGATTCACACCAGCACCACATTAGACTTATTTCCATCATTTCGAGCCTCACACGAAAACAGAAACCAAAAGCTGCCCGATGAGAAAGGTGGTCTGTAGCATTTACTGCCTGCGAATGAGTAACACAGAATAAGTAATAAATATTAAGATAAAGGAAAGAGTGTGGGCTTAGAACAGCATATGGATGCTTAATAATTCAGCCGATCTTGACAGGTGAAGATTTTCTGTCTGGCACTCTTTGAAATTCCCCTTCATCCCACACACACACAAACACAAACCGAATATAAAAACTATAGTCAGAGGATCAAAGCTTGTTTTGATATGAGAACACTCCGGCTATGCTTAGAGGAAATACAAATGCTGAGCCAGACAGATGAGTTACAGAAATAGGGATAATGGGGAATTCTGGGGAAATTAAATCACTTGTGTGGAGTCCAGTCTTTTCCTGTAACATCCTCTTCCTCGTTCCCTGTTCTCCCTTTCCCTCTGGCTCCTCCCACCTCCCCTCTAACCCTAAAAATGAACACAGAGTGATGATTTAGCAGGTCATTTGTCTCAGAGCGATGATGTCATAACCTCCGCTGTCACCAGATAGGAATGACACCATTCCCAGAGCCTGTGGATCGACTGCAGTTGTTCAGAAGGATGTCAGAAAGGAAGACGCGTGGAAGGAAAGAGATGGTGATGATGATGATCACCACCATCACCACATAGCACGGTGCTCCTATCAGGTGAAAGTGAGATTCCAGTGAAGAAAAAATGCGCATTTCTCATGAGCGAAGCCCTGTTCATACTCAGCCCTCCAGCCCTTGCTCCTTCTGATGTGTAGAGAAGAAGATAAAAAAAGGCTCCAATAAAAAAAAAAGCAGATTTACTGTCAGGGGGAGGGGAGGGGAGCGTGGATGGGGAGAGCTGCTGGGCAAAGAATTTACAGTCCCTTCTTTTTCTACGAGAGGAATCGTTTTGGCTCTGAAGAGCAGAAGGACTTACTGGGAATTTCCAAATATGAAATATGAATGCTCATGCTAAATGTGTGTTAGAATGTGTCTGCATACAGAGGAAGGAGAAAGGAGAGAAGTGCGCTCATGATATCAGCAAGCTTCCTGTTCCAGAGTGTAAAACGATCTTCACTAAAACACTCAGAACGATGTGCTGCCTCCTAATGCATCCCCAACACAACCACACCCAGTGCATCTGCGCTGGTAGAGTACACTGAGCTCCCCGTCTCGTCCCTCATAAAACTATGAGATCTCACTCAGGGCACGCACAGGGATGATGCTCTGTAACATGCCTTCACCTGTGAGCTGCAAAGCATAGTTGCAAACGTGCCCTAGATACATTTCAATATGAGCGTGATGAAAGCATGTGTCAGAGTCAGGAGACAGTTGAGTATCTGACAGTTGAAGGGAACTGAAAAAAGAGAAACATGCAAAGGGGAGTCAACATGCGTGCATGTGCGTGCACACGTGCATGCGTACATTACAGGACATTTGTGTAGAGGAATGCAGTTGTCACGGAGACCATCACCAGAGTCTCAAAACAGGACTAAGGAATCTCTCTTTAAATGTTACTGTTTACACTTTTATTGGTGTGTGTGTGTGTGTGTGTGTGTGTGTGTGTGTGTCTGTGCATATCTCTCCCATCAAAAGCGCTCCATCAGACAGCATCTGTTTAAAAAAGTTGCAAATTAAAAGCCTCCTCGCTGTGATACGTTGTTCCGCTGTATGACCTTGATCCTACCTCTTCACCATGGCGCGAGTATTTAGAGTGAAATCCTCACGCTCAATAAATCTGCCTACATCAGCCCAGCACTTCCATCTTGTGGCAGTGCTCTGCTATGACTATTTAAACCCCTGAGGACAAACAACGCTGGTGTTGCAAAAGCACTCTGTCGTTAACATTCAGCTGCAGAGCTGCAGACTAGCGAAGGTGACAGTTTCAGGTATGATCCTGAAGTTCCCGTCTAAACAGTGACATCTGCTAATTAGAAAAGCAAGTCCAACTGAAGTTTTTTTCTTTGGCATTGAGCTGATGTCACGAACATATTGCTCAAGAGTTGTCTGCCATAGTGGATGTCATACAACCACCCGTTGCTTGGGAAAACTGTCAGGCAGAGGTTCCTGGGTGTCCCTGGCTGTCATTGGGTGAAATTGGTTGTAAAGAAAGTGCTGCACGAAAGCCTCCTTCTGATTGTTTTGGTTGCTAGCAGATTGCCATGGTTGCCTCTACTTTTTCATGTTTGTCTTCAGACACTTACTAGCCAAGTGGTAGAAAACCTTAAAAAAGGGGGACACAAAGTTTGTGTAGCACCTTTCACATTTGTACTGCAGCTTATAGAGTTTTTTTTTAATTTTGCTGACAAGTCCGCCACTTTTTTTCAAAGTACAACTGCAACAATATGCTGGTGTTAGCAGTATCAGGGAGGTTTTTGACAACTGGTTGGGAAATACATATTTTTCCCTTGCAACTCCCTAGCTCTACCGTCTTCTCCAAATATGGTCATGTCCAGCTTAAAAGGGAGAAAACCAGATGGCAAGTGCCGAAATGTAAAACTCAAGCTTATGGCCAAGTTAAGTAAGAAAGATCTCTATTCCCTCGTCAGCCTGCATTCCTGCCAGTCTATTCTTTACATCACTTTTCATTCTGTCATCATCAATCTGGTCCAATCATTTTCAATCCTACCTTCTGTGAGCCAATCAGCCTCTATTCTGTGTGTTTTAAGTGTCAGCTCTCTTCTGCAATTCTGCCTTTTACATTAACTGGAATGACTTGCCTCACCTCATTCTGGTCACCTAGAGATCCTCATTCAAATCTACACCTGCGTCATCTCCACTCCCACCAGTGTCTAGACTCAGTGGCGTTCCAACGGGACGAGCAAGGCAAGCAGTGTTTGCCGTGTCAAATCTAAAAATAGACATGATTGGAAACTTATCAAAGTAAAGTGATCTCTCTCCTTTCATCTCAGACATCACTGTCATAAAGCTCCTCGCCTGCTAGTTAATATGTGCATCCAGCCTTGTTGTCGCTGAAAGCTGTGCTTACGTAACAAAGACGTAACAAAGATGCGCACGGGTGACGCAAAGTCCACCAGATCAACAAAGAGAAATGGAAACACTGTAATTTACAAGAACTGCAAATGCGTTATGGGATTTTAAGCAAACGTTCGTATGCAGTGGAAACGCAGCGTGAGACTGGTTCATTCAGTCCTTCCTGTGGCCACACAAGGCTGGCTTCAAAAGCAAGTCACTCCTCATTAGCTCCCTTGTCTCAACCACGCACCCAACTTTACAGCAGAAAAAAAGATGTTTGCAACCGGGTTCAGGAAACTGTTTTATTCTTCTACACTTAATTTACTCCTTTGAGAAAACAAATAATTTTAAATAAGATGACACTTTTTAAGGCTTTAATGTGTTGGTTGCTTTGAGCTTGATCTGTTTATAGTATTAACTGCATGGCAAGCTAATTTTTTTTTTGCCTAATAATTCCAATAAGAACGCTTCAAAGGGTATTTTATTTACATGTCAGCAGAAATCTGCCCGATTCACCTATGCAGTTTACGTATGTAGCTTGCATATCAAACTAGCTAGCATCAGTCGATAACCTCTTAACCAAATATGGCCAAACAACAAGACTGTGACAACCTTGAAGCCAGACACAAGGCTTCAAAATGTTCATCCCAAACCAGTGCTTACATTCATGTTTACTGTCATACTGCACAATCTGATAATTTTCAAAGCACTTTACACCAAAATAAAAATAAAAATAAGTAAATGGGGTCTACAAGGGGTGAAACAATATGCAAAATATTCAGTTTTAGAATTTATATTCACTGTTAACTATAACTAGGCTCAAAGTGTTAATGCTATCTTATTTTAATAAACAACACTGTCATATGCAAAACTAGGGTGGCACTAGGGGGGTGGCAAGAGATCATTTTAGGGTGGCACATGACACCCCATGCCACCCTTCTAGATCTGCCCCTGCTCCTGTTAACTGACTGGAGCTGGGCAAGCTACCGCTGGTCTTCTTTTACTGGTCTAAGAACAGTTACGACCTGCGCGTCGTATGGAAACACAGCTAGCATTAGCAAGTAAACCAGCTTCAATGATTTGTGCTGGTAAGAGATAATTTAGTAGATATTTATTTAACTATAGTTGTAGCCAGGAAAGAGTGCAGAAAGGTGAATATGTCCACGTAGCATGCAGACAGACAGCACAAATGTCTCTGCTTGCCTTTCTGTAAGAGTCAACACATGCCACTGCTAGAGTAGTTGGTGAGGCAAAAGCTCCCAACAACTAAAACTTGGTTCTTTGGTCAAATTTATTAAATAACACGAAAAGGTTAATATTAAGCCCAGTTAAGCTCAGTCCAGTTGTGTGCTATTTCACATCTACTAGAAATAAGAGTGGAGTGATTAGTTTGTACATGTTTGCTTCATCACCTTTAAGACACACATTAGCTCAAAGAAAACCAGTGAACGAAAAAGAAATTCAATTCACCAATTTTGATAATTCATTGAACCAAACAGAACTTAATATTCAAAAGCAACATTATGCTGGTGTTGATTTCTCCAGTACACAGTCTGTGTCATATTTGAATTTCATTTGGCTGTATATGTAAGAAACAAGTATTTTATGTACTCTCATCACTTATGCTTACTTTCCTCATGGTTGGCGATATTAAGTACATATCAAGCTCACACAAACATCGTGGAAGCGGGCCTTGTAAATTGTTTGAGAAGAGTCGGGAGTTTTAAAAGAAATACTTGGCAGGTGGTTTGACGAATCATCTGTTTAAAACCATCTACCACGGGCTAACTTTAACAACAAAGCTTGGGATGCAGAGAGTTAATCTCAGCAAAAACAAGCCACACTCTGAAAGCCAACAGGCAGCCAGCATAGCAGGCTAAGTAGTTAGCATTTCTTAATCAAAGTCACTATGAAAAAGAGCTGACCCCACAGTGTATTTCCAGACCAACTGTTGTCAAGTACGAGTGCCTATGTGGGATAGCACAACCTGACAACACTAGTAAAAAATGCAGCCTGTTAAATATCTAAGCTTGAACCACAAGAGGCTGGCAGCAGCTTAGATTAGAAACAAACATTGGTGACATTGGTTATTATTCCAAGGTCTTTCATCAAGTGAAAGTTATCAGAACTTTATGGTCTTTAATTTACTCGAGGCTCACGGAGTTCTGAGTTGCCCTATCATCGTCTTCTTCTCTTCATAGAAATAAAAATGGACAAAGATAACACGCAGCTGTATCCTGTAAACAGCTTTCAACAGGTGTATCTGTTACAACACATTACATAACTGGAACCACACACACATATATTCTTGAGGGTAAATCAGTTGTATATACAGACTCCCACTCCCTTAGTCCCACAGTGATGTCTTCCAGCTGCTTCCCCACCACATCAAACACACTCCATGTCCTATAAAACAACAATTACATTTTATTCCATAAACATAACCCCTGCAAACACATCAGGTAATGATCACAAGTAATTTTAGGAACCTCTTCCTACGTACATATAAATGTATTGATGTGACCTGCATGGGATTTCACAAGGAATGTGAACCTCTAAAAAAAATATGAGGTATGCTTTGCTGTTCTTTCTATGCGATCTCGCACTCTGCTGCACGTGACTCCCCCACATATTTTCACCTTAACCGCGACCTGAAAATGCTTAATGTTTCACGACAACATCACCCTATTATTGCTGCACATTATTGCTGCCACAGCAACGCGTTCCTCACAATGTCGCTGCCTAGGAGACGTTTACCTCAGCGACATGGCTTTAGGTCTGTGGTGATGGATGAGGTATCTGCTTACCCAGGTGAAATTACCACACACTCATCAAAGTGTGTCCGCATTGGTGATGAATGATGTTTGAGGGGGGACGCAGTGGGGATGCATTAAACTTTCACACCCTCTCGTTGCCTAACACTCACTGCCTTCATCCTGTCAAACTGCATTAAACCAGCCCTGAGTTGTGGCCTGTAATAAAGCGTGGGCTGTATACAATGTTCTCAATGTAATGAGATGTTTGCTCTTCTATTACCCTGCTAGGTCTGTAATCTACATCCCAGTTTGTGAATCTACACACCCTGACTGCGTTCTGTGATGTGGCAGCCGAACACACACATATAAACCCGTAGCAGGTCCAGAAACTCAAGTACTGAGTGGGATCCATTGCAAATACATTTACAAGGCCACATGGAAAAAAAAAGAAAAAGAAAGGAAAGGCTCACACGGGGCTGTACACATGCAGAAAACAATGACTGCACACACAGACGCACACGTGTGGAATCCCGGGGATTGCGCAAAATGACCTCACTGCACAAAAAGCCAGCAACCAAAGATGGGCTGTGCCGGACAAAGCAGGTAGTTGCGGGGGGCTGTACTCAAGCTCGAATGTGTGTGTGTGTGTGTGTGTTTCTTTGTGGAGGTGATGTAATGAATGTTGGCGCCGCCCTAAGCCCAGCAATATGCCGCTGACACACAAACACAGAGATACCCTCTGATACAGGGCAGCTCTCGGTCACACGCCCTCACACGCAGCTCAGCAGACGTCCAACTATAAACACATGCTGACTGCACAGTAACAATCAGGGAAGGCCAACACACCCACAGCAGTGCTGAAAACAGTGTTAAGCAATCTGAGAAGTGATTAGAAGATAGAAATATTCCTTAACGAGTGTGAAAAGAGGCTGAAAAACCTGAGAGACACAGAGATGTGTGTGTCTGAGTGTATGTGTGTGTGTGTGTGTGTGCTGAGACGTTGCTCTAATTAAAAAAGCATTGAGAGAGTGTTCCCTAAGAGTCCTCTGAAGGCTGAATGGGGCTTTGTGATTCGTTGTAATCTCTCCTCTACATCACATAACTCTAGGCCCAATCTGGCATCCAGGCTAACACACACACACACACTCACATGCAAACTCACAGACTTTGACACACACACGCACAATCCGCTGTGATACAAGACTCCCAGGAATTCAGCACATCAAAGACAGTTTTGTTTTTTGTTTTTTTTAAGAAGAAGAGGAGTCTCTGTAAAATGTAGCCAGCAGTCGGTGTTGAACTGCAGAGCGCTGGCTTTCAGAGGAGACGATCTGAAACAGTCATGCGAGGATGACGCAGCTAATGTAAACCAACAAAGATGTAAGTGTGCCGCACGGGGGGACGTAACAAAGATGCGCACGGGTGACGCAAAGTCCACCAGATCAACAAAGAGAAATGGAAACACTGTAATTTACAAGAACTGCAAATGCGTTATGAGATTTTAAGCAAACGTTCGTATGCAG
>VUQG01020501.1:49767-77462 GCA_015106755.1 Etia nguti | reverse complement strand
AGATGGCCGCCCCTCCCTGAGCCTGGTTCTGCCGGAGGTTTCTTCCTGTTAAAAGGGAGTTTTTCCTTCCCACTGTCGCCAAAGTGCTTGCTCATAGGGGGTCATATGATTGTTGGGTTTCCTCTGTATCTATTATTGTACGATCTACTACACAATATAAAGCGCCTTGAGGCGACTGTTGTTGTGATTTGGCGCTATATAAATAAAATTGAATTGAATTGAATTGAATTGAATTGAATTTACCCAGGAATTATTGTATAGTGTTCTGCTTAAGATAGTACATGACTAAAGTGCTTCTGATCAATTTATAAGTGTATTTCTTTGATGTTTGACTATTTATGTTTTTTTTAAGTTGTAGATAGACTGTCTGTGTAAAAATGGCCTCTGAACATGCTTCTTATTTACATTGTAGTTGCACATTATGTCCACTAGAGGGCAGGATGCCTCCAAACACAGGCTGCAGACCTACCCAGAAGGATGCACGTTATGCTAAAATGTTTTTAAATGGCACGTAAAGTAAAAGTGAAGCAGTTGGTTAACTAGGCATGACAAGGAGCAACTTTCCTTCCTGTGTTGCAATCTGAGGAGCTGAGTGCTGATGAGGGCCTCACCTCGGTGCAGGGCCCACAGGCTGGTTTTGGCTTGCCTGTGGAGCTCTTCCACACATTCTGGCCGTGTAGAGGGATGGAAAACGTTCTTCTGCTGATGCCAGGGAGCTTGGTAATGTGCTGTCAACTTACTCTCCACATCCAGGTTAGATACCGCTGTCAGGGAGAGAGAGAGGTTAAAATGACAAACCTTTTCTTGCGAAATTCAACAAATGTGGTCACTGACATCCAGTGTCATCATTTACAAGGCACAAGGGCATCTATATGATCCTAAAACATCTCATTGAAGCACATATTAAGCCACACCTGTGTGACTAGGTGATAGTGTGACATGTTGCTTTACATTGGAAGTTTAGTGAGGAGAAATGGTCACAAAAAGATATCACATTATCAACTGAATGAGCCTTCCATTAATAGAGAGAAAGCTCCAAAAATCAGACGACCCTCTATGAGTGATCGTTTGGCTTCGTGTCATGGCATGCTATCCTGCGGAAAGCAACGTTTTTCCAATCTTCTGTTGTAAAGTTTTGGTGAGCCACTTTAAATCCTAGCATCAGTTTCAAGTTCCTAACTGACCGGAGAGGCACCAGGTGAGATCTTTTGCTGCTGTAGCTCATCTCCTTCAAGCTTTCAGATGCTCTTCTGCATATCTTGTTTTTAACAACTGGTTACCTGAGTTACTATTGCCTTCAGCTTGAAGCAGTCTGGCCATTAGGAAGGCATCATCACCCAGAGAACTAACCAAATCGTTTACCGAGGATTTAAGTGACACTTCAAAGTCATTCTGATGCTCTGTTTGAATTTCATCAGGCTGTCTTCACAATGTTTACATGCCTGAATGCATTCATTTGCTGCCACGTGATTGGCTGATTAGGTATTTGTGTTAACAAGCAGGTAACCCTAATGAAGTGGCTGGTGAGTCAGTAGTTAATTTATTCTGTTACTTTATAGAGACCAACTTTTCATCATAATTACCAGATATTTCACTAGTTTATCCAGCCTGTTATCTGATAACTTTAACACTCAGATTTTTATGGTTCATGGATTGCCTTTAAAGGACAATGGCTACTATCAATCTATTATTTTTTCATGGCCACTTGCGTCTTGTGACCCTTATTGAGACATGATGGCCTCATCATGGAAAGGCAGCTTTCATCACAACTGTACTGGACGGAAGTCTTTAAATGTCCACGCAGGCATTTTTGTGGTTAAATGTGGTTAAAATGTGTGACGTCCACATTTTCTGAAACAAGTGTGACTGATGAGCTTTGCTTTGTGGTGGCTTTGAATGTTATCTCCTTCTACATATGAACACTAAAGGGTTTTTTATTAGTTGGAAGAACAACAGAGTCAGATTAAAGCCTGAGACTAAAAATCCAGATAATCACATCCAATGTTAGCAGCACAATAGCCTGTTTACTAATGCAATGCTATCACCTGCAGCCAAACAATAGGTATTAATGCAACCTGATAGTGTGACTTCCATCCTCTAAACACTGACCAATCCATGGAATAATCCCACTGCTCCCCCTTACATCTCCTCGAGTTGCTGCACCGCTTCAAATTACACATAACACATGGAGGGGCTGCGTGAATGGAGAAAGTTTGAGTTCAAAAGGATGAAGTCTGGTCTTTGTGCTGGGACTTATTTGAATGTTGACCGCTTGAAATATGCACTGGAGTGATTCATACAAGAACAAGATGTCAAAGAGAAACCAGCATGAGTAGATTAAAATAACAGCATAGCTTGGCTGCATGAAATAAGACTCCTTCATTGAAGGCACTGGCGTGAGATAGTGTCTCAGACATCTGTAGCAAAATCCAAGTAAAACCCTGAGGATTAACTGCTGAGCTTTTGCTTTGATAGCACACAAAGACAGATCTGTCAGTCTTCTATTACCTGCCTGAAATTTCTGGGCCTGTCCTTGACCGGGCAGCTTTGCCAAATCGCACTCTGTCTGACCTCTGTGTCTGATGAGAGGCAGCTCTGGCTCCCAGTTTGCTTTGTGTTGCAGCCAGAAGTTAACTTTAGCCTCATTCACACAGAAAAGGACACAGTCCAACTCCTGACTGGAGCTACTAAAGGTCAGGAAGACCCAGCGTGGCACTAAACCTCAGCCTGTGGATCAAACTGCTGCATATGCTAAGTGCTTTTCTAACATCTCTATCACTGCTGTGAATTCTCTGTCAGGTCCTTTCTAAGAAACACCGTGAAATCCCCAGGAGACGCGACGTGTTTATCAGCTACGCCGACACAACCTGACGTTTTCCAGGGTGATCTAAAGCCCTCTGCTGTGTGACCTCGCTGAACTAAAAACACGCTCTGTGCTGCGTCTCCTGCACAGCTGGAGAAGCTGGAGGTGAACTCGGCAAAGATTTACACTGGTGTGGAAACGCCGCTTCACTCGAATCTCAATGAAATTGTTTTACGCCCACCAGATGTTTCCATATATGACTTTGCATGTCTGTTGTAAATAAACAGCCAGGTTTAAAATGTAAAACATGAAACAGTCACCTTTGTTGGCTGCCAATTTTTTTTTTTTTTTTTTATATGCAGGAAAAAACCTGTAGGACCTGTATGGATGTATCTGCATTTATTATATTTATTTATTGGTCTTGCCACAGATTTAATATCGGTGCAGTAATATGTAACCGAGCAAACGCCCACAGTATTTCAGACGTGGGGCAGATGATGGGTTTGTCATGTAAATTATGGTGAAATGAGGAGATACGAGCCCTCTGACACTGTTCGTCAGCCTCTCCACTCAATGCTTCCCCGCTGAGCTGTGAACTGTTGGCCTTGCTGTGACACCCTCAGTGTCTCACAACACACTAAAAACCCATTTGACAACAATAGCAGCCACAACTAGGACAAACACTGTGCTCTCTTCATCTGACTCCATTCAACCTTCCCCATTTTTATCGTCCTCAAGCTAAAAAAAAACACCACATCAGTACTTCCTTTGACCTTGCTCGCTAAAATCTTGGTTAAGTGAGGCTGTGTTTGTGCGACAGAGCACGAGTTCATTAGAGGCCTTTAAGAGAGGTTTTCATGAACACAGAAGTCCATATGGGCAAAGCTTTTAGTGCTAATTTAGTGGTCAGCTGTTGCCCCCAGTGAGGCCTAAGAAAACACATCAGGCTGCAGTCATCTCATTGACCTCTTGGCAGCTTTCTCTTTCTTTCACATCAGGCTGATTGATCTGCAGCATGGCTATATTGAGCCAAATAAGCCACATGGCCTCAGGTGAGGAGAAGAGAAAAAAAAACATGTTGAGGAGCATTTCTGTATATTTGCTTCGTTGCTTGTGGCATCTTTCTGTTAACTTTCCTGGTGAGGTGAAATCACACTCTATTATGTGCACTGTGACACTGCCTATCAATCTCATCTCCACCTCTTCATTTGCTGCAGGATCATCCCCCACTGCACTCAGCCCTGCAGGCCAGGAGAAGAGGGGCAATGAAAGCCTGCATGCATCCCCAGACTGCCTCTGCCTTGTAATTTTCTCGGTTTTGGCTCAGACAGGAGCCAAGTCAAAACCGCCTCACACCTACGCTCACACACCTACAATTTGCCAGCGGCCTGGGAGGACAGAGCGGCAGATGTCAGCCATTAGGTCACACGTAGAACTTTAGAAAAACTCTAAATCGGAACTTCTGTACGTGCAACAGGCAGACAGATGAGCTTGCACGTCCCTGTTTCAGCTGTGTGTAAGTTACGTGAGTGAATGTTTGATTCCTTTTTTCTTTGGGGTTAAACCAAACCTCCTTGCTCACGCTGCAGGACAAGTGTAGTGGGTGGGGAGCGTTTGGGTTTTGTGCAAGCTCTCTAACACGGTTCAAACTAACCGTGAAAAACAAACTCTTCATCATCACGTCTTACATCTTGTGACAAAGTGTGAAACCTCTGTGGTTGACATGCAGAGCAGGAGCGAAGTGGGAGGCGCATGCAGCTCAATTAAAGCCTCAGTAAATTATACATTACCTTGGGGTGTGAGGGCGAGGCAGCATCCCAGAGCCATGACGATGCGGGGTGGTTTTAACTCACTTTAAATCCGTCACCTGAACAGGAACTCCGTGTCCTTCGTGACTGACGGTCCCTCGACTCTACTGACCTACAGCCCCTCTGGAACATCTGCTCACACTCCACCCCCATGTCCCCATCCCCACCCAGTGCAGGGTACAGATGGCCGAGCCATGCCCTGACTTGGAGACCACTAATCTGTTTATGGTGTGCTATAGGAGGAGAGGAGTGTTAATCCAAACTGCTGAAACAACACTGACCGCTTAACCTACAATGAAGGATCGCGGAGGGTACGGAGGAATGCCGAAGGATGCACGGGACAGTGCATGTCCTGAACTTTTGTGTTAAATACTGCAGTTGATTCTTTAAATAAATAGTTTAGATACTTTGAATCACTCAAGCACAATTCTGTGGTTTACATGTGAGAAAATGAGCTGGAGAACAGATTTCTAATCAAATTTGTTAGTGAAAGAAATCTGTAAAGCATCTAAAACTAGATCCATGCCACTCACCTCAAGAAAAAGTAAACAGACCAAACTGCTGAGAGACTTATCCTTTCATATTTTTTCTGTATATTCAAAAATGAAAAGGCTCCAATGTAACATCTGCGATTATTAAAGAAAACAACGCTGCTCTCCCGCTGAGTGTCCAGTGAGCTGCTGGAGAAAGTCTCCACTGAGGTCTGATTAGGAAAGCACAAAGAGTAGAGTCCCAGTGCCAGTAGGAAAAAAACCAATAATACCCCTCTCCCCAGTAATCCGCTCTGAGCCCAAATCCACCCAGCTGATGGTGATGTCGCTGCCGCCGCTGCTGACCAGCTGCATCAGGTGGGGCAAAAGATTGTTGACATCCAATAAGAAACCAACAGGCCAGCTGAGGGAAGGCCTGAAAGGAACAACTGCAAAGAGTGGATAAGAGTTGCTGAAATGCTGATTATAAGAGTGATGAATAGGAGGATGCGTGGCAGAAATATAGCATCATATTAACCAATTAAAGAGCCAGCTACTTTTGGCTGCTCTTATTCACAAGAAGTAGCCACTGCAGGCAACTCCACATGTTTGCTTTTGCAGGTTTTTCACACTGCTCGCCCTTCCTGATGCAACCCCAAAGGGATTTGTGCCTCCTCTTGGGATCAAGCCAGAGACCTTTTGCATATTAAGTAAAATGTAGAAACCAGTACACTACAGGTCTATATAAGAAAATAAATAACCAGTTAGAATAAAAAAGAGCCTAAAAATACTAGAGAAATTAAACAAACACCGGTGAAATATTTTGTAGCTATTTAATCGTAAACAAAGCAAAAAATGACGCGTTTCATAATAGATTAAACTGGCGGTCCACGACTTTTTGACAGTGAGTATTACAACAGACTCATTTCCAGTTACATATTTGGGGACTATGTAAAATGTTGCCTTCTATTATTATAATTGTATTTAATCTTTGCACGATTCACAGTTCAAAAATAATCCATATTATAATCCATCCATATTTGTCTCATACAGGGCCCTGGTTCAGCCCGTCAGTTCATCTTCTGTCTGAAACACAGTCTTTTAGCTTCACAGTGAAGCACCGGCGCTGTTTGCTGAAATGACCATATAAAGATATTCCCTCTCTGACATCACATGGGTCCAACAGTAAAAAAAAGACTATCTGAAACATTTAGAGCAACCTAACATCATTTGTAGACATGCTCCCAACTGCATAACAGATCTAACGTCATAGGAAAGGTATATCCCTAATATGGCCGACAGTAAGCACAGAAGCCATTCAAGCCTTTTGCTTGTGAGAGCCAGCCAATCAGAAGAAAGCTGGCTTATACTGTGGGGAGCTAAAACTGTTTTTTCAGGTTAGGGATAAAATATTTAAGATGCATAAGGATTATTTTTGAAGTGTTAATCACACTTTAGAGTTCAAGAATGAAAAAAATAGAGTTGTCCTTCTAAATGATACTCCATCATTTGGTGTTCTGATGATGGTGGTGGACACTCCCACAGGAGCTCGGTTTAGGTTGAGATATGAGAACAGCAAAGGCTTAAATATATGATTTGTATCAGTGTAACAATGAAACCACTCAGTGAAGCCTCATACTCTAATGATGGAGGGATTTTTATGCTGAATAACACAATATAAAGGTAACCATTCAAAAAGACCATTTAATTGGTCCAACAGTTTCACATATTTGCAAGAGAGGGAGCACCTGGATTTGAACCAGAGACCTCTTGATCTGCAGTCAAATGCTCTACCACTGAGCTATACCCCCCACACTGGGCTAGTTCTCCCTTTAAATGTGACCTAAGTCTTTCCAAATGCCCCACACGGTATAACAGCCCCACCGTACTGGTGACTCCTCACAGACCCTGGATCCTACATTTTCCATAACTGGACCATGATTGCATCTCTGAAGCACTCTTTTTTTTTTTTTTTAAAGAGAAAGCTATTATGCTTTTACTTACTCTGTCGTTGCCAAAGGTCTAAATAATAAGCCTCAGAGGGAATACATACTACGACCTCATTATCTGGAGGTTTGGCTGAGTTTAATATGAGCATCCACCACTGGGACAGTTTATATATGACAGAAAAGCATAACAGGTCCACTTTAATATCGAACTCCTAAGACATAAAAGTATTTTTAGGAAAACCATCATGGTTAATCAGTCATAAAAATTGGGAACAGTCACAATTGTCCAGAAAAGAAAGAAACGGGTACGTGGTTATATTATCTATAGCAAAAATTAGCTAAGGGAACCTTGTAAATGAAGTTGCACTTACTTTGCAGCTAACCTAGCACTCTTCGATACAAGCCTCATTTAAACCACTCACACAGCACTTTGTACACATACTCTAAATTGCCTTGGGAGCATTTAGGTTCAGTCCCTGGGATTGAACCAGTATCCTTTCAACTAGACGTCACCACGCCAAATATATCCATAAGAAAAGAGCCCTTTGTGCTGGCATTCCCCTGCTATCCACCTGTTTCAGAGTCTTTATTGTCACTGCTATAGAAGGTGTCACTTGCTTTTAAAGCAAGAGTAATGTGGTAACTGTCAAATTTAATTGGTATATTTAGAGTGTAACATTTAAGTGCCCCCTGGGATCGTTTCCCCTCTGACACTGGACTTGCACAGACTGGTCATAGTTGAGACTAATTCTAGTACAAGTAACTGAAGGTGTTCCCATCTGTCTCTCTTCCTACCACACCTACTCAAACAGGCACTCCCTCAGCTCACCTGGAGCTTTGATGTGGGCTCTGCTTGGAATGCGATGCTGGGAACCAGGAGGTCCACAGGGGGGGTAATGAGCCGTTTTTGCAGCCCGATGCTGCTCTCAGGTGCCTGCAGGTACCACAGCAAACAGCTGCTGAGCAGTAATCAAACTGCTGGTTAACTTCCTAAAGTGCGTTACTGTCCCTCAATACGAGTCAGCTAATTATCCGGCTGAGAAACGAGAAATACGCCCATCAGGATCACGATTCTATTTATAGTCCCATAAAACTGAGTGACGTTTCAATCGGCCTAATCTGTTCTTTAATGACATCACCACGGCGGGAAAAGCACCGCAGGAGTGTGAAATTATTCCTGATGAATTAGAACTCACTAAAGTCTGCTTGTATTTCTTGACTTGAGGTCAGCACGCAGGGGTTGGCAGCGCTGCAAGCCCACACATGAAAATTCGTCTGGTGGTGAAATGAAATCACACGTGTACTTTCAGGAGACGCTGCTTTAGATTTTGGACCAGTGCCTGGAGCGCCAAACTGTCTGTCTGCTTGTGTGCCAGGAGGTACAGTGAAGGGTGAAAATGAAGAAAGGGAGGGGGAATCCCATCAGATATCACAGTTTTCCATTGTAAAACGTTAAAACACATGACCTCACAATAAACATAATGTTCTACTGAAGGCAAATAACGAGGAAAATGTCAGAGTGAAGTGCATAAACACACAGACGACCATATAAGCTTGGAAAGCCCAAAAATATACTCATCAACAGGAAAGACATTTCAAAACCACAACCCCAAAGCTTCCCTCCTGCAATACAATCCTCAGCAAAGATATAAAGTTTCTGAAGTTTATCCATATCCTAAACGCACACACTCAGTTCTTAAACCATGCTGGTTAAGAATTATTTGGAATAATATCTGAAACTATGTCGCTGCTGTGCCGGAATCCTCCCGAAGATCGACGAAGGCTCAGGGTTGTAGAAGAGGAGCGGTGCGCGATTGTTTCCTCAGCTGCTTTAAATTACCACTACAAAGTCTGGCGGCAGGCTGTGGTGACTTTGAAATACTTTCCATTTTGAACCCTCCACAGCGCTGCAAATCGCAGGGTAGGCGTGACGCCAACAAAAAGATCTCCCTCTCTTTCGAGGGAGAGTTTTCTGGTGGGGAAAGGAGGAGGATGTGTTAAACGTCTGACGTCCTCAGAAACATTTCCTTTATAAAACTTTTCCAGCTTGTGTATTGTTCACGAGAGTGCGCAGCGTGTTTTACAGCACGGTAATGAGCAGGCAGTTTTGTAAGAGCGTCACTGCACATTTATGTGACACTGACACTGAATCCGGACAAATGAATAAATAGAAAGGGTGACCTGGGCTTTTATATCAACAGCAGATCAAATGGCTACATGAAATGCAAAGGGAGTTGCTCTTAGTAAAAACAGATAATACAGATAATTATACTCTTAGGGAGTTTTAGCAACTTTTTATGGTGTTTTGGCCAGTGCATTACGAACCCAACAGCCCACCAGCTGTAAGTTGACCTCCCGTCAATCCTAAGTACATATTAAAGACCCCGATAAAAGTTATGACCAAGTTCTATTTTAACTATATGTAGGCTAAATCATGCATTGTTATATATGAATGATTTTAGCTGAGATTCGGTGGTCTCGCAATGGCATATAATGTTTGCAGATCAACTCCCTGGTGTTGGAGCATTCTCACCAAACACCAAGCAAAGTTTTTGCAGTGCGATCGCAACAAGGCGAGCAAACCACATCCGTGAGAAATCAGCTTCATGCTGAAATTGCTGAAACCCATCAGCTGTGATTTGAGGATGTAGCCTTGGGGGTTCAAAAGTAAAGCCATTGCATTCTACTTAATGGCCAGCAGGGGGTGAGCACAACAAAAACTTCAAATTACATGAAAGCCTATAGAAAAATGACCCTTCGGTTCACTTGATTTATCACCTCATTAAACACTTTAGTGATTATTCTATATGATCAACTGTTAGTTTAAAATCTTATTCAATCCTACATGATGCTCATTTTGTAAATTACAGTGAAATATATGCTTGGTGCAAGCATCAACTTTGTTTTCTCTCCGTTTCCTTCACACTTTATCATCTTTTAACTTCTTATTTTCTCACTCTGACACACTGTATTTTTTTGAATTAACAAAAGAAAGCTTTAGAAGACTAAACTAGAAGAAAATGTTTGCAAATCTACTTATATAAGATTCTAAGCCGAGATTTAAAAGTGTATTAAGAAAAGGTTTTGGATAAATGCAATTCTGAAAGCTAACCTGCAGTTTTAAACCTCCCTCTAATTCCACTGATCCAGCAAAGAGCAAAATAAGTACATCTATCAAAGTGCTACTAAAGAATGACAACATCCAGGGAGAATCCAGCTCATGCAATCAATCGTTAGTCACGCTGAACAGCTCAAACAGCGTGAGTGGGAGTTTCCACTGGAGTTCTCAGTTCACTGTAATTAAATCCTGATTTACACTTATCAGGAGCAAAAACAATGATGAAATCATCTGGAATTTACTGTCCGCAGATGTTCTCTCATTAAAATCTTGTAAAAAAAAAAACCCCAAACCAAGTCATTCATATTAGCTTCACTTCGAATCAACTCTCACTCTGTGTTATGAGTATTTCATTACCCTGCCCTCACCATACAACCTGACCCCCTTGTTTACAGGCGTCCGCTCTTTGACTCTAAGCGATGAAAAGAAAAGCCTCAGCATAACAAAAACTGTGAATGAGAGCAACTCCCAGCCAGCAGAGATGGCCGATTCATTTTTCTCTCCTTTACATGCACACTCAGCGGGGTCGGGAGAGGTCAGAGCCCATGCATTCAGCAGTCTTTTACCTCTTGACCTCTAGACACCTCATTATTATGTCTGCATACAGACTGTGAGGTCAGCTCACATCAGCAAACACTCAAGTAAATCACCAACTCATTGGCCACTTGTTCACAGGCCTCCTTGTTGACTGTAGATATTCAGTTTTCAGATGCTTAGTGATAAAAACTATCCGTTTCTACATTTTTAAACTAATAGAAAAGCAAAAAAAACAACGAAAAGTTACAGATATAAACTATAAAAAAGTCATCGAGCAGTTCCTTAATGCACCACATAGGGGAAAATGTGGAAAACACACATAACAAAAAAGTAACAGCCTATATTTTTAAGTACACTTAAAATTCCTTCAACCTTTAAATCAGCAAGGAGCTCATTTTACAGCTCTGCCCTCTTGATTTGCTACAGAGGCCTTCGCGAGGCTGCAGCACGCCCTCTCATATCACATCATTTAACGGTCTTTGAGGTCACAGCTGACTCCTATTGGGCTGTAATGGCCCTCCCGCTGAGCTTGGCTCGGGTCCCTGCTTTCCCTACACCTTTGAAGTACTCACACACTCAGACTCAGCAGAGGAGGAAGGGGCGTTCCTGGGCTGGTCCCAGCTGAAAAGGCTCTCTGGGTTTCTGTAGCCTCCAGGTACACCTGGCCTATTAGTCTCACAAATTCAAACATTTGCCCTTTGACCTCCTGCTTTTGTTCCATCTCAGGAGCACCCCGAGAAAGGCGGGAATTCTTGGTAAGAGGTTTAAAAAACAAAAAGAAAAACTTGTTGCCGTCTTTACTGGAAGTAAAGGTAGTGTTAACCACAAGGCAGAGGATAATGAAAGCCCCTGAAGTCAGAACAAGCAGAAGAAGTAACGTGAGCAGCCTCCGCACGATCAGCTCTGTCAACATGAACCAGAAGGCTTACGGGAAAACGGCTGCATTCAGAAAGGTGAAACAAAAGTGTTTTTGCTCTGTGGTCGGACAGGACGAGCGAGGAAGGAGTGAATTTACCTTTCCACATGCACAAAGCCAAGGAAAACAAGACGAGAACAAGAGATTAATCTGTCACCAGGCTGCATTTATGCCGCGCACATTATGTAATTTCAATACAACTCCACATGCATGACAAAGCAACATTAGACATGGGAGGATGTGTTTAACTGAATCGTTCCTTTGAATGGAATATTTAAACGTGCGTTCCAAAATGTGTCCTGGCAGGGCCCGCTCGTGAAGGAGGCGGCTCACACATTACAAATGGCTTGTACCAAACCACTAGGCCAGCAGTCTATCACAAGGTTGACACTCCACACCAGAAATAGATCACAGATGGACTGTGAGTGTTTACTGTAGCGCCAAACACACGCAGACTCCACACAGATAGATCCAGTCAGCTGCCGGGGTCAAACCCAGAATCCCTGGTTGTTACTGATGAAAAAAAAAAACCTCATGTGATGGGTGTTTATTAATTTTTATATTAAGTAAAACATGTTGAGGTAGCCAACCCTCCAACTCTCCCTCCCTCCCTCAGTCAGCAGTGGATAGAGACTATAAGAGGAACTAGCGTGACCACAATCTTTTCATCGTCCTCTCTTATAGGCACCAACCAGGTCTACCAGCCCCAGAATCCACCGTCAGTCCCCAGTGAGACCATCATCAGGCCTAACTTGCTGCTTCACTATCATTAAAAGCTGTTTAATCACATTTGGAGATGTGGTTCATGCTAGTGAATGAGGTAAAAACAGTAAATTGAAACATTTTGTTTTGCTTTTTTATGACTTTTTATGGATTTTCATTTTTTTGAGGGAATGATGGCCTGCCGTCCAAAGGCAAACACAGTGCCGTGTCAGTCATAATAACATGTGTGTTAGAGTAAATAACTCATTCGCTTGTCATAAAACAGAAGACTTGCAGAGTCCTGTCTGCACACTGCCGCCTGCCTGACCTGATGTGTCTCGTATAACTGTTTCACGGTCACACTGGCCTATATCTGCGTTCTGCTTTGACTGAAAGGCTGCACACTGCTTAGTGTTTAAATTCTAAACAAAAAACCAGCTCCTGGCGACAGAAGCACATCCAGTGTGCTGCACAGCTGCTCATTTATCAGCTCAGTGTACGACAAGCTGAGGGGTCAGAGGGTAGAAGCCTACATGGCACTACAGTCTCAGGTCACAGACGGAGCTGCAGAGGTTATGGAAACACTCGAGCGATTACAAACTTACATGCGTATGTGTGTGTGTTTGTGTGTTCGGTATCAGTGAGGGCAGCAGCCTCACGAACTTGGAGAGTCGCTTTGTAACCTGGCACTAAAGGTACACAGGAATATGCAGACTGTTATGTAAGTGTCTGAATAGCTTAATCGCAGAAGCTTTTCACCACAGTTTCCTGTGTAAACACTGAGCTGTGTGAGCCTCAGACTCTGGTTTTACCAGTTTACTGGCATCACTCGCCGCTCACATGGAGCACAATAAGCAGAACAGACAGAGTGTGAAGGGAGAGCAACACAACGAGGGGAAAATAGGAAACCCTGAACGCAGACACGGAGGAAGGTGTGGTTTGGAAAGAGATGACGAGGGCAGATTAGGCGCTGGACGATTGCAGTGGAAACCTCTGTTTAACAGACAGCTATGGTCAGACTGGGGTCAGCTTTGTAGGAGAGTGACCTGCGTGAGTCTCAGGGAAAGTCATCAGGAGGGAGTGGCATTCGGCTGAGCTGGGCTGACCCTCACACATTTCTGTCTGCTGGGAATCAACTCGGAGAGAGAATACATCGGAGCCCCAGCTGGTCCAACACAAACCAGTCGCTGGCAGGATGGATGGATATGCAGAGAGCAAACCCAGCAGCCCTTAGAGTGAAAACAATGGAGCGGATCAGGCCATACCAAATCCTGGTGGCTTCCAGCACCACACCCAGAAAGCCCCCAAACCCACAAGCTTCACGAGGAGGTGGAATCATTTAGAGAGAAATAGCACTGCTAATACAACACAGTGTTTCCCACACACAGACTTTCCTCTACGGTCCTGGGTTTTGTTTAGTTTTGGGCCATGTTTTGATTTATTTGTCATGCTGTTCTTGTGTTTTTAATGTTCACTTTTTCCTAGCCTTCTTTTGTCTTTCTCTCCTTGTTTCGTTCCGCTTTCTTTCTTATTTCCACCTCCTGTTTTATTTAAGTAATATTTTTTCTCAGTGTACCTTTCCTCTGTGTCTTCGCCTCCTGTCTTTTTCCTTTCTCTTAATGCCTAATTGTGGAAACACTTCAGTGCATGGCTCCATTGTTTGAGTTCCTGATATGTATCAACCAGTGCAAGTGCACTTTTTATTTATTTTTGGTCTTCTCTGCAGATATCCACACACTTTAGCATTTTTTAAATTTGTATTTTGCATATATGCCGTTCACTCAGACCACCACCCAAAGATGGAAGAACGGGACAACTACCAGAGACACCTGCAGTCCAAGATTGCGCACTTTGCATGCAGCTTATTATTGCTGTCATTTATTCTCTCAAAAATCATCATCTTTTTAAAAAAAAATTTCAATCCAACGCAGGGTTACTGTGGGCCGGAGCCCATCCCACTTGTTACAGGGTGGAAGCTTTGCCAGGCTGCCAGTCCATCCCACGGCTACCACACAGAGTCAGACAACCTTTCACGATCACAATCACAGCTACAGCCAATTTACCCTTGCAGGGAGAACATGCAGTCTCCACATAGAAAGGCTCCAGCAGGCCAGTGGGTTTAAACTCAGGACCTTCTTACGACAGAGCTGACCACACCACCACTGTACAGTCTGCATTCATCATAAACTGTGTATCGTTTTTAATTTATGTAGGAAAGCTTGGGCCCAAAAGTCCTTCTAAGAGCAAGCCTCAATGAGGTTGCTCAAGAGTGGGTGAATGTGGATGTGGACGGATGTGGTGGGTACCCCTTCCTCATTTCTTTACTTTGTTCATTTAGATAATTGTTTCAGTTATTCGTGCTGCTACATGTTATATTTCAAACAAACATTGTTTTTTTCCCACTTTTTTGTATATTCCCAAACGCCTATCCCGATTCCAATTCCGTGTCAGTGATCTCCCTCTGGTAATCTTCCGACATTTGTGAGTCCTTAAACTGATGCTACGATTATTATTCCTAGAGTTTCAGAGGAGTTTGGGGTTACAATGTAGTTAAATGCCCAGTAATGGCTCAATGCAGACACTAACAATATTACAGATACAGTCAACCACAGTAAAACCTTTACTTAAAAACATCTTTACTTTACTTTAACGAGTAGAGATATAAGTTGAAATGCTCCCTGTTTCAGCTGTTAAATACATTTATTTGAATGTTTTGTCTGCTACTTATAAAATGTCTTTAACCGTCACAAATACAATCCAAAATTGTGAAAGATCACATTCACTTCACCGAGAAACATTTTTGCCCACTCGGAGCCCCGCCCTGTCTCTCCCAGGACAACACTGGGATTATACCACATGTATCTCTCTATTGTCGGCCAACACAAATATTCAAACGTACGCTGCCGGAGATGATTCTGTAAAGCAGTGCCCAGCTGTGGGAGTCTGTGTGTGCGTAAGATTTCCACTGAAACGGAGCGGCGAGCATACGTGTGTGTTTACTCATTAACACAGCAGTACGGAAAGCATCAATGAGCTGGAGTGGAAATCACAGCTGGGCTGTCAGCGCCACACTGACACCTCATACTAATTCGTGCCAGAAGATTTCAGAAAGGATGCCATTGTGTGTATTATTTTAAGCTTTGTGTCTCCATGGAAATGGGCACATGTGCACGGACACGGGTGCGGTCTCTCGCAGCTCGTCGTACCTCAGCTGTGGAAAGGAAAGTACAGCCCTGCAGTGAACCCTGAGTCCTCTGCAGATGTGTGTATGCGCAGCAGTGGGAAATATTAACTATCAAATGTACAAGAATAAATTATTTATTTGGAATTTACAGGCCCAGATGGGTTCCAGATGTATGTCAAGTGTTAGGGGTACTTACCTATTCGTCAACAGGAGAATAAAGGCAGAAAGTCAGGGGGCACATGAAAAAGAAAGAAAGAAAACACATTAATAGTTGATTGCAGCAGGACATTAGAAGAACACATCTTGTTATAATTGAAACAATTTATTCAGCTCTAGAGGTGCACTACTGTAGTAGCGGGGTTGTTTTTCATTACATCAGGAACAATCCTGCTTTGCTTCTCCTGAGAAAATCTTATCATCCCGAACAGGAACCAAACATCTTCACCTCCCTCTAATCTCTACATGCGTGCTCCCCGGAGGGTTTCTCTTTTGCAAAACTTTACAGATGCCAGACCCCGGCCTCTGCCGGGCTACGGCTCACGTGTCGGCAGCCTGGCTCTGAATGCGGCCCTGTCCTGAGGGACTTTCCTGAGAAAAATAAAGAAAAGGTCCCGGGTAAAGGCTAGAAAAGAAAGTAGGCCTGACTCTTGAATAGCCTGCTGCCCCCGGAGGGCTCGTTCATGTAAGTGCCTCGTGAATGGCAGGCCAGAGGAACAGATGCCAGGAAGCCTTGAAATCCTGGCGGTCGCTGGTTATTATGCTTCGTGGGACATGCGCCATCAAGCTGAAAGAGCAAATATTATTTGTGGCTAAAAAGGAGGAGATAAAGAGCATCCATGCCCTCTAGATTTGCTTTTATTTGGTCCGGGCTTTTTGTCTTTTCTCTTATAATTCCTTCATGCTGTTAAGTCTTTTCTAAGGACATATGTCTCTTGTAGCTCTTACGCCCTAACTTCTACTGACCTGCAATCAGCAGCATTTCGGTAATGATGGGTCCCGTTGTTATGACATGATGTAAAATTAGTGGGTGCAACCGAATACATGGCACCCGTGACACACTCTGTTGGGCATGTGGTGACAGTTTTACGCAAGTCAGAGTTCTGGAGAATACCAGCTACTGTGTTTGTTTTCCCCCCTCAGACAGACGGAGACATCTCCAGCAGAAACAGGAGTATACAGCATGGGTGTGTACAGCAGGCCGGAAAAGTACGTCAAACTGGTTCGAACTCAAAGTTCCCATACGTACTTCTTAGTTTCATGTTGGCCATGTGGGTGTAAAATGTTTGCACCGAGCAGTTAATGTCAGGACATCAAGTTTCTTTAAGCCACTCTGATCTCCAAACACACATGCCAGAGATTTATCAAAAATAATGGAGGTGTTGCAACTTGTTCTGTTCTTTTAAAACAGAGAAAAACAAAAAGACTGATCTAAAAGGCGATATCTACATATCTGTGTGTGTGCTTACTTCAATGACATAAGAAAACAGGCAGCTTACCAAACCAAACATTATGAAACAGGCAGATATAATTCAAAAGGTGCTTTATACAACTTGCAAGCTGCTCGCCTGACAAAATCGAGACGAAATTAAATACAGAGCACTTGTATGTACACATCAATCGTGGAGCCACATGGTGAAATCCCCAGGAAAATGCTTTACACCGAATTTCTGCTTTGGATAAATTAGCCTAGCATTTTTCCTCTGATGTACAGTCCTGTGAAAGCTAAAGTACAACCTGTGATTTAATAGGTAATAGAACCACCTTTAGCAACATGACTTTTTCACAGTCTCACATCACTGTGGGGGAATTCTGTACCACTCTTCCTTACGACCTTGCTGAGGTTTGTTGGGGCATTCGTTTATGCACAACTCTCTTAATGTCCTGACACAGTATTTCATTTGGGTTGAGGTCTGGACTTTAACTCTGCCATTGCAACACCTTGATTCTTTACTTTTTCAGCCATTCTGTTGGTGCTTTTGCCAAATAATTTTTTTATGTTAGCCATGCCAGCCATAAAAGTAGCCGTTTCAGTAATTAGTTTCCACTCTTAAATCACTCAGCTAAAATTTCCGTCTTTTCCTGGTAAATCGAAAATAAACCAATCTGACAAATGTTTATTTATATAGTTTCTGAACATAGTATGTCGTCTGAAGGCTGTTTTTATTCCCCTGCTCAAGTTTCTGGCTTCCAGTTTGGTTTGAGTGGCTGCATGTACGAGACCACCGGCACACAGCAGAGGTGGAAAACGAGAAAAAATGAACTTCATCCAGTCAAGCTGTTTTAAATGGTGCTGAAATTCCACAAGATGACTTTTCTCAACAGACGACAGTCAGAAGCAGACCGCAGGACAAGTGCGACCAAAGATCGAGATCAAACCAACCTGCTTCTATCTACGTCACACTCAACACTCGGCAAAGTCTGCACTGATGCTGAGGTGTACAGTAACAGTTTCCAGCAACGAGACAGAAATCCAAACTAAAAGCGAGCTGCGAAGCAGAGAGTATGCAGTAAAGATAATAAACGACCCCGAGCGAGGCCAAGCTGTTATCGCCGATTGCGGAGTCTCTCAGGCCTCCCAGTGGAAACACTTCAGTGTATTTCCTGTAATTTTACGCAGGTTCTCTGCTTGACCAAAACACACAAGCAAAACAAAAAAGAAAAACGAGCTCATTTCAGGAAGAGTAGAGCACAATCATAACAAGCAAGCTGGACTCTTTCCCCTAAAGCACCTGTGGGAGCTGCAGCCAAGCAATAAAAACATACAAGCCCTCAAATCTTCTCTACATCGCTTTGGAGTTCACAACCCTCGGAGAGCAAATCGGGGCTGAAAAACACGACATCTTCTTGCTCTGTGCCGCTGCCATTGATGCCCCAGACCCCGAGAGTTTTCTGTGAAACAATGGAGTTTAACGTCTCTGCTCCTTGACTAAAAGACTGGGAGCAGCGCCCACTCCAGCCAAACAAACAGCTCGTGTAGCGTATAGCAGTTTAGGTGGGTGCGTCTGTCAGAGAGGCAGGTATGTGTGAGGATTTGACTGTCAGCATTTCAGCATGCCAGCACCACTGATGACACACGGATATGACACAGGAACACAGACAAACACACTTTACATGCAGGACAGCTATAATTTAGGACACCGAGGTGGCGATGTAGGGAGCCATCGTGATTATAGGCAGCTTACAAATGAGGATCTCAGCCTCAGCTGATGTTTGAGCCCCCATAATATCACAGTCAGCCATTAGCATTGTTATAAAAACATCAGTATTACATGAACATCACAGCAATTATACACTTTTCTTTTTAAAAACAGGCCAAACATTAATATGTAGGCCTCAGCTAAGTACGAGTAAATTGTGCATTCAGGTTATTATTAGGCATTAGGGATAGAGTCTATATGTAAGACGGACATAGCCACCATGTCTTGATTTTAGTTCAGTGATTTTAGTTTTGTTGTCTTTTTGTTGGGAGATTTACTCACTTCTTGAGACAGCCTCGAGTGGCTATAAGAGGAACTGCAGATTTTGGCAATTCAAGAGGTGACTGCTTGGTTTCTAATCTTTTCTGATAATAGCAAAGCTCTGAGAGTCTCCAGTTATTCACATATGTACAATAAAAACCAGTAAAAAGTATATTCAGGTGAATTTAGTCATTTGATCCTTCTTTCTAAGAAGTGAGCCACCAACTATTAAAGCTGGATATAATCAGGAAAGAAAATGAAACTGCCGTATAAATAACTTGGGTCCTGGTGATTAATGACTGACGCCAGCTTTATGGTGGGAACGTGAACGACATACACCTCAGCCCAGCTTCATGTGCTAAATACGTCTCGTATGTATCCGAGGAGGGTGCAGAGCCATAAATACAACACTGTTGACTGCCATCAAATTTACAAATCGCATCAGAAGGGAAGCTGGTGTCACTGAGCACCCAACACTCAACTGCAGTTACATTTTCAGCTGTAGGCGCTTTCATTAAACTGCTGAGGCAGCGGCTTTGGTTTCATTAAGGCCCTCGGCGTCTAAGAGTGATGCTGTCAGTCTGGACTGTCATAAAGAGAAACTGAATCCTCCCACAAGCAACTGGGTATCCGTTTAACACGGCCCCTGGCTGCCCCGCCTGCCTAAATATCAGAAGTCAGTCGGCAGCCTGAGATTCAAGCCCTTCCAGAGCACTGAACCCAATCTGAGCAGCTGCATTGTATTTTATAGAGGGCGTATATAGAGTTTCCTCAGGTGGTTATTCCCATAGGTGTAGTATTTCAGTTCAGCTGGAGTTTCGTGTTTCGGAGCCTTTTGTTTACAATTCTGACTAGATGAGCTCCATCGAATCCAATCTTTTTTTATGACGGTCACATGATGGCACGGTCAGGGCTGCATTGCACTTTTCCCAGTTTCACTATCACTTGGCAAGTAGCTTTGGGGAGCAGTGTTTGCAGACAAGTGACTGTGGCAAGCTGGTAGTGGCCAAAGCAATCATAAGGAGGTTAATTCAATTCAATTCAATTTTATTTATATAGCGCCAAATCACAACAACAGTCACCTCAAGGCGCTTTATATTGTATAGTAGATCATACAATAATAGATACAGAGAAAACCCAACAATCACATGACTCCCTGTTAGCAAGCACTTTGGCGACAGTGGGAAGGAAAAACTCCCTTTTAACAGGAAGAAACCTCCGGCAGAACCAGGCTCAGGGAGGGGCGGGGCCATCTGCTGTGAGAGAAGGAAAACAGGATAGAGACATGCTGTGGAAGAGAGACAGAGATTAATAACAGGTATGATTCAATGCAGAGAGGTCTATTAACACATAGTGAGTGAGAAAGGAGACTGGAAAGGAAAAACTCAATGCATCAGGTTAACAATGCAGTGCTGTATACCTCTTTGCATTCAAATTTCAAGCCTGCCAACAACCACTCACCAACCATTGGTATATCAAATGGGTGACTGTTACCTGATCTAAGTCTGGACTGTTTGCCAGCAACCTGGTGAATATTGAGAGGTTAAAAAAATATATATCGCCCAGTGCAGCTTCAAAGCCAGTATAGGACCAGTTACACAAAAGAAGAACTGAGAATATTAGTAGGTTTTTTAATGAATTATTCAACACAGGGAACAGCTGCAGATTAGAACAGATGATCTGCAACAGTTTGCCTCTTATGTAAGTGAACAAATCACCATGAAGAAGCCACTTTCTAAAAGAAAAGATCCAGTTTAATTGGATGGCTTCATTTCAAAAGGCCCAATAAAAAAAAAGAGAAAACATGTGTCTCTTCACGTGTGCATGGAAGGTGTATGTAGAGAGCGGTGGAAGCCGGTCTGAGTGAGAAAGGGGCTTAAAGTGGTTCCTCTCTGCACGGCAGTCCATGCACGATCCTTCATGCACAGAAAAGGCAGCGGGCAGGAACGGATTTGTGGATGCACACATCAAAGGTTGGTCGAAAACTCCTGTTTATGTTTCATTTTTCTTTTATCTGCCGATCAGCTGCTCCCTTTCCCTCTATGATCCAGGGATTTTTTTTTTAACCTTAAATCATATATTATATCACGGCACGTCTTCACATGAGCCGGGACTTGGGGGGACTCTCCAAGGAGTACTGCCTGTGCCTTCCCATAATACGGGCATTAGGGAAAAACTAGGCATAGGGGGCCAATAAAAGGGAAAAGAAGGCATCAACAAAAGGCAGAGTAGTAGAGGGATCAGCAGGGAAAAAGGAATTTCATTACTTTCTCCAACTTCTTAAATCTTATCTTTGTGCTCAGAGAAAGTCTGTTGGACCGCTCGAACTTTTTGCGGCTAACTATGTGGCGGAATTTCACACATTAGCCCAAATGCGTAAACTACCACGTAAGCCACAGCAAATTTACATCTCTCAGCCACATGGCATTCTGTTGACAAACAGCTGAATTCTCGTAAAACACACGCTCTGTTATAATGAATCCCTCGGCTGGGCAGAGCTTGCACCACTCAGCAGCGGCCTAACCGCAGATCTCTGCACTACATGCCCTTGCTGAGAGGAGGCCATGTCACAATATTAAGATATTTTCAGTTTCAACATTGTTCAAGATGTTCAGCCGTAAGAGACGGGCAGTTTTGTAAACAATGACGCGGGCCACACGGCAGCAAATGGTCTCTCCGAGGTGGGGATGAGCCAAGTTTACTCGACAAGTGGGCTGCGGTTCAGACTGAAGTGATGCAAACCCAGATGGTTCTGCTTTGTACACACTCGTACACATCCGGGCAGGCAAACAAAGATCTGACCCCTCCCCATTGATTTCTTTGATCACAGACTATTCCAGTGGTTACTTGAAAGGAGAAAACAGTGGGATCGTGCTGTGGCCCGGAACAAACACTTTATCCTGTTGATCTAACATCCTTTAATGCAAACTCACACGTCAACACTTTTCTGCATCATTTTATTGTTGCAGTGACGAAGGCCTCAGCGCACCATTTTCACGTAGGATCTTAATCCATTTTAGATCATAAAAACTCATAAATTCCGCAGCTTAGCAGCATTAAAACTGCACTTTTCCCCTCATCCGAGCTAACATCATTACATATAAAATGTTTCCACGTCCAACACAGAAGAAACACATTACTACTGTTTAAGGCCTGAGGATAACCACATAGGAAAATAGTTGTTTAAGACTGAGAGTTTGAATCGTGTTGACAAGACTTTTAAGAACAAAGTCTTTGAAATGAACACGACCCTAAATTCATAAACAAGGATCCTGCACCATTAAAAAAAAAATCCAAATCAGACCTTTTTAAGGTCTCATTAAATAAAGATGGAGATCTAACGATGCCAAAATGATATTTTATACATAAATAAGCCATAACTATCAGAGCAATAACCCAAACAACAAAGGTTTTTATACTTTACCACAAATGACATTAAACTGCATAAACTGCAACTGGATTTTTGCTTCTTGTCAATCAATTCATCCAATTCTGGAAACTGGATTGGATCTTATGTAGGGCTTTTTTTATTGGACTTAAGGCACTGCATAAAATGTGGCTCGTTCACCCATTCACGCAAGCACTTTTTGTGCTTATGTGCTTTCTATCTAACACAGCAACACACTCAAATGCATCAGAAAGCAACTTGCCCGAGTACACTTTGAGATACGGGCTAAATCATCCAGGGAACCAACCAACTTTCCAATTAGCAAATGAGCTTCTCTATCTCCCCAGCTACAGAACCTGGATCTATTAATGCCCCCAACTAATACAACACATGTGTGTTTGTGTGCCTGAGTAAAAAAATTGTATCATCACATACGGTTTCACCTTTCTCCTGCAGCTTTATTCTGATGTAGTTATGATAAAGATCGCAGCTTACACCCGGACTGTGTGTCAGATATTGTTTCATTTTTTGCTTATGAGTTTTAACTTTGCACGAAGTGAAAAAAATGTAAACAAAAAGTGTGCAGGAAGTTCAGCTCATGACTTCAATGAGACATGAAGCATGGAGGCACGGTCCCCTGATCGGAGCAGGGTTTGCCACAGAATTAGATTCTGATTGTGGCAGAAGGCGGAAAGAGCAAGTGCGTGCAAAAGGAGGCACATCCGTAATTTCTTTAAAAAGTAATTAAATAACACAATATATTCTTTATGAGAATAAATAACAGAGCAAAAACTTAACTGCATCTCCAGTGAGACTCTCATCTTGCAAACAGAATCTACCATCTTTTGAAGCCTTTATTTTGAACAGGAAGGGCATGCAGTAAACATCTCAAGGCAGACTTGAACCCAGGCTGCTGCATAGCCTTTTAAGCATATGGTCACCTGCTCAATCCAGTGAACTACTGAGGATTCTCAGCTGACATTGTGTGCACATTGCTTGAAAGCTATCCAGCGTATTGGTTGTGATCCTGGCTCTTGCTGGGTGAGCGCGGTTGCAAACAAGGTGGGAGACTGCAGCAAATAAACCGGCTCATGGTTGGCTCCAGGTTCTGGTTAGCGCAGACCTTCAGCTTGCAGCTCATCTCCAGAGAAGAACAAGAGCTACCACTTCCAGCAGTTAATGGAGCTGAAGAAGTCGGTCAGATTGCAAAACAATGGGGAATGCAACAAAATGGAAATAGACAATAAGTTTAATATTGCTACTTTGGGGCAGCTGGAGCTGTCTGGTTAGCCTTTAGTGCACAGGTGTCGAACTCCAGGCCTCGAGGGCCGGTGTCCTGCAGGTTTTAGATGTGTCCTCGATCCAACACAGCTGATTTAAATGGCTAAATGACCTCCTCAACATGTCCTGAAGTTCTCCAGAGGCCTGGTAATGAACTAATCATTTGATTCAGGTGTGTTGACCCAGGGTGTTATCTAAAACCTGCAGGACACCGGCCCTCGAGGCCTGGAGTTCGACACCCCTGCTTTAGTGAGAGTGAGGACTTCCCGCAGAATTCTAAAAATATGTTACTGTAACTTGATTCCAAGTTATGGTTGTACTCCTCCTCCTCCAAGTGAAAGTTCAATGCAGCGTTACCTTGTTTTGATCACTTTCATGTGAACTTCTGAGCATCACATGGACAAGTCCCGTTCATGAAACGTACCCCCAGGCTGAGATAAACCTTCCTCTGTCTCGATGCCACTGCACCTCGCTCTGTTTCCAGGCTGTAAAGGATTACATGAA
This sequence comes from Etia nguti, assembly GCA_015106755.1. Classification (NCBI taxonomy): domain Eukaryota; kingdom Metazoa; phylum Chordata; class Actinopteri; order Cichliformes; family Cichlidae; genus Etia; species Etia nguti. The sequence continues at coordinate 53,344 of VUQG01020501.1, read as the reverse complement.
TTCTTCAACACTATGAGGTTACTAAAAAAAAAAGGGATTAGGGATGTGTTCGTCAATTACGGGCTATTTTCTCTGCAAGCTTGAAGTGGTCATTCCTCAGCGGCTCTCATGTTTCAAAAACACATGCGACTTCTTCAGAAAATACCTCAGAAGTAGACACGCTCTGCCAAGAGACTATGAAGTCACCGCGGGCGGGGCGGTGCCTGACATGCTCACGTTATGTAACCAAAAGCTGGAGTAAAACTCACATGACATCAACCCGGATGTCGAGTGAAGTTTAAACATCAGCACAGGAACCAGCACTTCTTCTGATCTCACTTTGAAGCGTCAGTGGGTTATCACTAACAAGCTGACAGTTCGTTATCAGCTGATTGATCAACCTTTTGAAGATTAACAGTCTTAGATTACCACTACCTCCACTTAAAGTCCCATTTTCCTGAAAAGAGACCAAAAACTATGTTTGATCATGGTTGTAAATATAATTAATGCGGTCTTGTTAAAATAACGAATCAGACTGCAGCTCCACACATGCACATTTTAGGCTGTAAGCTCAACGGCTGCATGACTCCGGCTTTAAACAAGTTCAAATAAAAAACTCTGAACACAAAATCATCCTCTCTGGGGAACTAAATTCGGGATAATGTCCGTGTGTTGCTATTGGCCAGAGGTGCGTGGTCTGCTAGCCAATAGTGTTGCTCTGTATTGTTTCTGTGTGTGTTCAGTCCTCCTGGTCCCTGTCGTGGGGTGTGTAGGGTGGGGGGAGAGGAGGGGAAATGAGGGCCGCTCAAAAATGGGGCCGACCTCAATACTAAAGCCAACCAAGCAAGATGATTCAATTGTCTTCCACTTTCATTGCCCTTCCCCAATTACGGACATAATTTGTTAAGTAAACACCCCCATATAGTGGCACATCGCACGAGCACTTTCACTCCTCAGCTGACCTGCTTGTGTACATCTTTCTGCACATGGTCACTATAAACAGACCAAATGTGATATAAAGACAGTGAATCAGCACATTCTTCTCATTTCTCTGTCGCTTTGTCTCATTCTGAAGGAAACCATTCTGCAAAGACAGCGTCTGTAGTCGCAGGATGATTATCCCTCAGCCAGCACAAATATTGGGCCAGTGTAAATACGAGCAGGCGGCTTTAGCTCAGCCTGCCTGGCAACACAGCGCTGGGTACTTGATACTCCCCACCCCGAGCCGGTCCAGTTTACACATGAACCCTGACCGGATTTTCTTTCCTTCTCCTGCCTCATGAAATCTCCTGCAACTTGTCTGAGGGAGAGCAACCTTATAGACTAAACTATAGGTAGGTTCTCTAAAGTAGCAGCCAGGACAATCTGGGCACAATTACACCCACCGAAATTTCATAATGAAAGCTTTTTAAAGGACAGATGTAATTTTGACTGACCTTCCAGCTTGATGTGATTGCAAACGTCTGCTCGGGTCCTGCTGAGTGTTTACCCACCATAAAATCCAGTGTTTAAACTCATCTAGATGTATCACATTACAGTTTTGTCCTAGTTTCTCCGCAACGTGCTGCACACCCTTCAATTCAAAGTGTATCGAATAGACAATGCGCCGCAAGAGAAACATCTTAAACAATCCCCCAAATCAATGCAAAACTGTGATAATGCATGCCCAGAGAAGGATTACAATGATTGCACTATTATTGAACAAACGGTGGGGAAAGGGGAAGAGATCCTCAGTGATGTATCATTGTCATTGTCTCTGGTGAATATGAGCTAGTACCCTCAGGATGGAGGTAAAAGGACTTGAGGACTTCTCAAGCCTTGACATCCTGTGTTCTTTCCAGTAGCAGTCTGCTGAACAAATCCAGGTGATGTAAGGTATGTGTCCCTTGCACGTTGTGGGGCTTTGACACCTTGTTGTTATGTATGTAATGTCTAATCCCTAAAATATATATATATTTAAAAAAAAAAAAAACACCAACCAAAGAGTAATTTTTTATTGTCCCAACCTCCAAACTATTGAGCTTCAGGTTGGACAAAACAAGGTATTTAGAGGCATGACTATGGGGGAGGGTCAAAAGGTCAGTACCTGCTAGCACTGGGTATTTGGCTATCAAAAGAGAGATTTCAGTCTAAAACTCATCACATACAGACGATTGCAAAGAGCCCCTCAGTGCTACATTTAAGCCCACAATGTAAATACCATTTTTGAATGCACAGCATTATTATTGTGAAGGTGTGTATTTAAACTCAAACCACAATCTTTTCCTAAACATAATCAAGTAGTTTCTGGTGCTTAAACCTCACCAGCGAGTGAAAGAACAGAAATGAATGGAGCCTGCATAATCTGCTCCTCCTTGTCTTACAGTTTATGCCTTAAACTGTTTCTCTGTGTTTGGTTATGTTCAGAGCTTGAACTCTTCCATATGTATTGCTCAGCTTGAAGTATTTTAAAAGCCAATCTTGGGACTAACACTGAAAATTAGCTCAGGCTATAAATACTGTTGGTTCATGTTTCATACAAGTAAACAAAAACACAAAAACATGAATGAAAAACAGGTCACGATCAGCCACACCTCGAACCCAGTAATGCTTGTTTAGCTCCTTAATGGAGACCTATCCTTAAATACCTCTACGACTCTCTGTGGGCCTTGGGGCTGCCGCTCGTCTCCATTTAAACCAACTTTCTCCTTAACCAGTTGGGTGAAACACAAAAGATCTCTGCTTGTAGGTAAAGCTGTGTGCCCGAGATGACTATGGTCTGAAGTCTGAGCTTTGTCTTGGACATATCTGACCCACCACTGTAAGAGTATGAGAGTCTGAGTTGTTGGTGATGCTTAGCAATGACAAAACGTCAATAGCTGATGTACCTGATTAGTCTCTTCCATCAGTCTTTGGTGTAAAAAGTGGCTAAAGTGATGAAGATAATGGGGAAAGCCTGATTTAAGGACCTATCAAAGAAAAGCTTTGGCTTCTTTTATATATAGAAAAGAGGGAAATGCATATGTACATATATAACTCTGTATGTGTGTGTAGGGTATACACATGTGGACCCCAGCCCCTCCCTTTGAACAAGCTTCTATCTTATAAAGGGACTCATCGGTTTGTTTGTGTGGCTCCTTTATTCGTCAAGCCTCTAAATGATTTCTCCTGGCTTCTCTAATCAGTGACTGTGTATTAAACTCTAATTCCTCAACTTCCGAGAGCCAAAATATTGTCAGAGTTTCATTAATCTGCTTCCTGATGCCTCAGATCTTCACACGCTGCCAACACGCAAGCACAAGAATAACTGTGCAAACAGTAAATATTTGATAACTGGCAAACGCCGCCGACTTCTCCTCGGCTCCTCTGCTTTAGCCTTCTTGTGTGGTCAGGAGGCTGTTCAAGAGAGCTGCAGGAATGCGAGCGCAGGGGAAAGCCAACAATGCTTTTAGAGCCACCAAAATCTCGTACACAAGCCACTTGTATAGTTTTCTGTGGTTGTGTGTGCGCACAATAAGCTGCCTTTGACATAGGGCAATAGTGAGAGCAAAGCACAAGAGGAAAAGATGAACTGCATGGAGGGAAAAAAACTTACAAGGAGGACTATCTCCCCCCCCCC